>WOUH02043050.1:0-11999 GCA_009936405.2 Stevia rebaudiana
AAAAACAGAAAAAAAATTTCGAAATTTTTTTTTTTTGGCGAGCCGGACACAATTACCAATGTACCCCTCCTTCAAAAATTTCCTCCTGCCATGTGTCGTGACTATAGCCCTCCTTACCCTACTCACTCTAAAGCTCCTGCCTATTTGAAGCCAACCATATATATATATATATATAAGAAATTTAAACTAAACTTATACTTACGATTTGAAATTCCAGATAAAGGAGCTATAAGAAAAAGGAAAAGAACACATATAAATTCAATCACAAGATTTATATTGTTAGTAAGCAATCAATAGTTTAAAAATAAATCTTACAAATAATATAGATTATATTACCTTTTGAAGTACTTTATTGTAAATTGGATCATTTTGTATCTCAACTTAATTTTCTCTGGGTATGACCCTCGTAAGCATTGCCATACTCATTTTGGGTGTTAAAAGCTAAGATAAACGATTTAGAAATCATAAATAACAATATTTTTGTATATAATGACCATTATTATAGATGTTGAAATTAATATGATAAAAAGTAATATGATCCTTACCATTTGAAATATCAGATAAAAGAGTTCTTTGAATATCACCTATAAAAAAATTTAAAAATAAATAACATTTAATAATTTACAACTTTTAAATCTAATTTTTAATAGATAAAGCGAGAGCTTACGATTAGAAACGTCTATTTTCATTGGAGATGAAACTTGACCTTCTAAGGTTGTAATGAGTCCGATGAATAGCATCTGAATTAGCTGTCAAGACTATATGAAAAAATTATCTTAAAAACATGGAAATGCAATAAATAATAAATTATAAGAAACTATAACAAATATATATAATATGAGAATTTCCTTTAATGACATTATACACATAAATTAGAACATATAAAATATGATGTTTAAATGCTCATTTAATTGTTACATTTAAATAATGAAAATATGATTAAATGATTATATTTCATGCTGAGAAGTTAGTCTTTTGTAGCAATTTTTATTATATGGCTCTTTTTCGTAATTAAAATCATTTAAACTACTTAGGGATGTGGAATGTATGCTAACAATAATGTTTGTTAAGAGGGTAACTTCGTAGAATAGTAACCAACTTTAAAAAGTGTTATAATTAACTAAATTCTTCTTTTTAAAAAATATTTCAATTAAATCACTCAGCATATAACGTTTTATTTAAAATAAGAGTTTTATTTTTTGTTTGCATGATGATGAAACATAGAAATAAATCGACAATAGTAACTCTATTTCCACAAATCGATTACAATCAAATGAGATCTTATTCTCAAGAATACAAAGTTCTAATCTAGAAAGGATCAAATCTAAGATTGCGATGATCAAATTCTTCTCTACTTTCGAATTACACATGTGCTTTTCCCTCCCAAAACGTTTTTACTTATAAGCGGTTGGTTGTGGGTCCCGGAAGTGAGGAAAGCATGTTTGATATCGATGGTTCGGATGAATGGGCATTTTTGGGACCTCTAGGTTACCACCACGTGTCACGAGTTTGTTAGTGTTCACCTTTTTCCGCACATGGGTTTTCTACCGGGTCTTGGGCCAGATCTCCATGGTAGGTTTTACATATTTTACTTACTACCCTCTTCAAGCCCCCCCAGTCCGGTACGGTAGAGTTTGACCGAGAGCGTGCCGAACCATGAAAGTTCTTATTTCGCATTTAAATGAGTTTTACTTGTAGTTTTTGAATTTCATGCTTTTTGAGCTGGAGTTTTTTGCAGCATTCCCAGGCGCTACGCGTGCCGCCTGAAGGCCAACTTGCGCGCACCGCATGCCTCCTTGCTGCGTGGCCTTGTCTGGTTCCGCCACGTGTCGATGAGTCAGCCGATCTGGTTGCGTCACATGTCACTAGCTCTGCCATTGTACTCTAGACTCGACACGTGTCATGCTGACTAAGCATGGTCAGTGACACGTGTCACTTCCTGGTTCAGCGTGACCGGTTAACTTGTTTTCGCGTTTCGCACACGGTTTCGCCTACGTTCACGATTTTCAATTTCCTATCTAACCACATTGGTTTCACTTCCTAAGGAGGTGTTGAGATTTGGGATCTATCGGACGCTTCATCGTTTTACGCTTAACTTTCTAACCGTTGTTCAAATCAAATTTTCGCATACATTAAAACGATTCTAAACATGTGTACGGATATGATAAAAGCGTTTATATCATATTCATAACAAGTTAAACTATGGTACCATCAGAATTACTAAGGTTGTTAAAACTAGGATTTGATTAAAAGGTTGCTACTAAACAGTTGGAAGGTTTATTTAATTCTCGTAATCACAACACCCAAAATTTGGGGCGTTACAGCGATAATGTTCACGTCTCTTCCGGGCGTGATGAGGGAATGGGATCTCCAACATGGTGAACTTCAAGGTGTGAGATCACAGGAGGCGGAGAGTGCGGAGGAGGTGGTGAGGTTAAAGAGGCGTCTGGCTGAGGCAGAGTGTGCGAAAGATATTGAGCATGCGGCTGCTCGTAAGGGTTTCGAGGAAGCATGCAAGAAAACCAACTCTTTGGTGGAAGCCTGAGCCCATGTGATAATTGATCTCAAACATAAGTTGGAGGTGGCGGAGGGGCAGGACGATTATTTGGTTAATCAACTAAAGGAGGTTGGGTTTGTTCGTGGGGAGTTGGAGACTGATCTATCCGGGGCTCGTGAAACACATGTATGTCTTTGTTTTTCATTTGGCTTTATTGGTGTTAATTTTGGTTTGCTTATCGTTGATTTCTTTGTCGGGGCGTTTGGAGAGTGAGAAAGAGGTTATACAAGGGAAGGTAGATGAGCTTGAGAAAAGTGTGGCCGTTGGGTCTTCTGATTGCCAAAGGCTCATGATTGAAGGTAATCCTCGTGCTATTGAAGCGGCAAGGGGGTGTGCTGCCTTCAACGATGTCATTGCATGTATGGTGGCGGCTGGTCGTGTGGAGGGTCTGGTGACTAGGTTTAACTTGAAGGAGCATGAGTCGGTGACTCGGTGCAGACCTCCACTCTTTTCGAAATTGATGTTGATCCTAAGTATAAGAAGGCCACCGATGATTATGACTACCTGAATTTGACTTTTGTCGATGAGTTAGTCAGGAGCGACCGCGAAGGTGACCTTGGGCGTTTAAAGCTGTGTTGACTGCGGTGGAAGCGGAAATGTGTGGTGGTGATGATGCAGGGGCTGTATAGGTCGATAGGTTGTCGAGTCTTATAGTGATTGGCTCCATGTAATATTATCTTTCACTATTTTGTAATGACTCCTTTTATTATTAATAAATGAAACCTTGTTTGCTGCATTTTCTCGCTTCTTTGTAGTCTTTTGTCTTTTGTTGTTTGCGATGAGCTTCACTAATTTCTTTGTTTATGATGTTGAGATGTTTCTGGGGTTGGGTCAACTTTTTTTTTTTATGAATTATGCAAGGTTTATGACCATCCTGGCACGAGTGTCGGGGGGCCTGAAACCTTGTTCCTGACGGCTTGGGTCAAGTTTTAAGTTGAGTTGACAGCTCGAGCAAACTTTTTATGAATTATGCAAGGGTTAGGACCCTTCCTGCACAAGTGTTGGGGTCCTGAGACCTTGTTCTTGACAACTTGGGTCAAGTCTTAAGTTAGGTTGACAGCTTGGGCCAACTCTTTATGATTTATGCAAGGGTAAGGACCATCCCGGCACAAGTGCCAGGGGCCTAAAATCTTGTTCTTGATGGCTTGGGTCAAGTATTAAGTGAGGTTGATAGCTTGGTCCAACTCTTTATTATTTATGCAAGGGTCAGGACAATCCCGACAAGAGTGCTAGGGGCTGAAACCTTGTTCTTGACGGCTTGGGACAAGTCGTAAGTTAGGCTGAAACCTTGTTTTTGACACATGGTTCTTGCCTGAAACTTTCATATTTCAGTTACTTTTGCAAGACAGTTACATATAACATGGACTTAACTGAGCGGCATTCCATGTTCTTGGTATATATTGCCCTCGGATGTATTAATCAGTATACCCCTTTTCCCAAGTCTTCTTTGATTATGTAAGGGCCTTCCCAATTTGGGCTGAGTTTTCCCGGGGGTATAGCCTTGCTGGCGTCATTGCTTCTGAGTATGTAGTGCCCAGCTCGGTACGTTCTGGTTTTCACTCTTTTGTTGTAAAATATCTCCGAAGTTTGTTTGTATTTTGCTTCTTTTATTGCCGCTGCCTCTCGCCGTTCTTCGAGTACGTCAAGGTTTTTTCTTAACTCTTGGTCGTTATTGGTTTCGTTGGTCTTCTTGACTCTGCAGGCTGGAATGCTTACTTCGGCGGGTATGAACACCTTTGTGCCGTATGTTAGGCTGAACGAGGTTTCGTTGTTACTGGTTTTTGTCATTGTTTAGTGGGCCCATAGAACCTGAGGTAATTCATCTACCCAGTTGATACCGTGTAAGTTAATTATTTTCTTTATGCCTTCCCATATGCTTTGGTTTATCCTTTCAATTTGACCATTTCCCGGGGGTGACGACGGATGTGAAAAGTTGTTTTATCCCTAGGTCTTTGCACCATTTTTTGAGGTTTTTGTCTGCGAATTGTGTGCCATTGTCGATGACAATGTATAGTGGTAGACCGAAACAACAAATGATGAAATCCCATATAAATGTTTTGATATGGGATGCGTCTAATTTGGCTAGTGTTTTTGCCCCCACCCATTTGGTGAAGTAGTCGACTGCCGCCACTATGTATTTTACTCTTACGGGACCTTCCGGGAATGGTCCGGAGATATCAATGGCCAATTTTTGAAATGGCCATGCGGACTCAACCGAGATCATGTGGTTCTTTGATTATGGATTCGTGCATGCCGGGCTAGTAGTATCCCGCGTTTTGTATTTTGACAGCAATCATTCGTGGTCAGGCATGTATACCGCACATCCCTTGATGTATTTCTTGTTTGATTTGGGTTGCTTCATTCAGATTTACACATCTTAGTAGGGGTCCCAAGTATGTGCATCAGTACAGAGTATCGTCTTCTAACTGGTACTGCAATGCTATTGTCTGTACGCGACGTGCTTCTCCCTTGTTTGAGGGGAGTTTCCCGGTTTTAAAGTATTCCTGGATTGGGGTCATCCAGGTGATTCATGTTGTTTGTATCATGTTAATTTCAGCTGCTTTTACAGCGTGTGTGTCTTGTAATTCAACCCGTATTTCTTTTGCGAGGTGTGCGAAGCTTACTGGCGCAAATTTTCTTAATGCATCAGCTTTTTTGTTTTGGCTTCACGGGATGTGGGTAACAATGCAACTGATGAAATTTTGCATTAGGGTCTTTGCTTTCGTCAGGTATAGTGCCAGGCCGGCACTGTGAGCGTCATATGTTCCATTGATGCATGTGGTTGGCAATTAATAAAGAGTCTACATATACGGAGACTGTTAAGACTCCCATTTTTGTTTCAAGTTCCAAACCTATTAGTAGCGCTTCATGCTCTACTTCTTGGTTATTTGTGCTTTTGAACTGTAGACATATTGCATAAGTGATTTCCGCACCTTCTAGATTTGTTAATATGAGACTTGCCCTGGATCTCGTTTGATGCACCGTTGGTATGGAGGATCCAGGGTGCTTCCGGAGCTGGGTTGAGATTCGTTGACAAGCTCTGAGATTTCACTTTCCGCGTCCGTCGGGATTTCTGTTAAGAAATCTGCTATCCCTTGGCCTTTAATAGCTTTTCATGCTTTGAAATAAATCTCATAAGCACCAAGTTCGATCGCCCATTTGGCTAATCGGCAGGATAGCTCTAGTTTTCTCAGTACCTGTTGTATCGGATAACTCGTTAGTACTTCAATAGGGTATATGCTTTTGCTCCCTTTCTACCGGTAATACTGCATTCATGGCATGATGGGATGCTGCTAAATACATGGTTAAGACTTCGCTGGTATGTGGTGTCATGAGTGTGGGTGATTGAATGAGATGTTGCTTCATTTGCAGGAAATCATCTTTAGCTTTGTGGGTCCAGACAAATTTTTTTTTTTTTGATGCAGTTTCTCAAGGTAGTTATGAATGGGAGAGATGTCTCTACTTGCCGTGCTAAGAATCGGTTGATGGTGACTAAACGAACATTTAGTTGTTGCACCTCTTTTAAGGTGGACGGGGATTTCATATTAGTTATAGCGGAAACCTTCTCTGGATTTGCTTGGAACCTGCTGTTAGTCACGATCACACCTAGGAATTTTCCCTCTTCCTCCCCAAAAGCACATTTACCAGGATTAAGTTTTAAATTGAAGCTTCAAAATTGGGTTAATGTTTCATGGATATCTTCCAGCATATCATTTTCCACCCTGCTCTTAATGACAATATCGTCTATGTAAACTTCCAAGTTTCGCCTAATTTGGTTTTTGAAAGCTTTGTCCATCAGCCTCTGATAAGTTGCCCCAACATTTTTTCGGCCAAATGGCATCTTGGTGTAACAGAAAAATGTCGATGTCTGTATTAAATGCGGTTTTATCTTCGTCCTCCAATGCCATCTGGATTTGATGATACCCTATGTTTGCGCCTAAAAAACACTTGTATCTGAAGGGTGCTAATGAGTCGACTATAAGATGAATCTCCGGCGGTGGGTATGCGTCTTTTGGACATGATTTGTTCAAATTCGTAAAATCAACGCACATCTGCCATGTTCCGTTAGATTTCTTTACCATGACTGGTTTGGAAACCCATGTTTGGTATCGTATCTCCAGTATGATACCCGCTTCTACTAGGCTTTTAACCTTGTGGTTCATTTCCTGTCGTCTTTCAGTGCCTATCGTGCGTTTCTTTTCATTGATCGGGCGACTGTAGGGGTATACTTTCAATTCGTGTTAGGCCATGGCTCGTGGTACCCCAGTCATATCTGTGGGTCTCCTGATAATGACGTTGTGTTGTGAGATGGTCGTGACTATTAGGAATGAAAATGAAACAACTCTTGTCACTGGGCCACTTCCAGCTTCATGGGCAATGTTAGTTGCCCAATCGGTTGTATTTGCTCTCCGGAGAAACCGACCATTGGGGCGTCCATATGGATCATTTTTCGTTGATCGCAATCATCTAGCTGTCTGAAGAAATGTTCATACATGATGTCAGATGAGCTCCCGCAGTCTAGAAAGTCTTAATGGATGTTGTAGTTTCCGATTTGGGCCGTGATGAAGAGCGATGCTATTAAATATGCCCTCCCTTAAACGGGGGGAAATAATAGGTGCTTCCATCCAGGATTCTAACGTAGGTCCTGGTCTTTTGTTGTTTCGGGAATTGCTGTGTTTGCTTTGGATCATGCCGATATACCAGATTCTCTTTTGTCCGATTATTTCTTGTAGTGGTGCAATCTCTCTAGGTTCTCCGTGGATGAGGTGTGGGGCTTTCCCGGCCTTTAATGCATTATTGATTTGTCTTCGTAATTGCCAACATTGGTCAGTAACATGGTCGTGGTCTTTGTGGAAATTACAGTATTTAGTTTTGTCTTTCATGGTTCTGGGTCTTAACGGGATTGGTTTATATAGGGGGAGGTTTTCTATTTGCAGGATTTCACTTGGTGTTTTGGTAAGTGGTGTTAATGGGGGCATACTCGACCCGGGCAATGGTTCTTGTGAGTTGAGGGATGACTGGCTTTCGTATCGCATTGACTGGATGTTTATAGCTGGCGTTTCCTAAGAACAGAATTTGTGGGGCTCGGTGGCTGGCATGACCCCTATTTCTGTCATATACCCCATGGGGTCCATCCACACTTGTGGGGCCGTGTACCCATTTGGTTAATACGTCATTTCGTAGGCCAGCATAAACACGACGCATAACAGATCTTCCCCGACACCACCGATTTCTGGACTTTCTTTATTGAAATGGGTAATGAAACTTTAAGTGGTTTCACTGTCTCGTCGTTGTATGTGTAACAATTCACTTTTATCCCGTAGATGTCTGTGTTGGTGGCTGAATTGTTGTAGAAATTTCTTTATCAAATCTTCCAGACTATCTATTCCGCCAACTGGAAGGCTATCGAACCATAGCCTTGCCGGGACGGCCAGTGTTTGGACGAACATTTGACACCATATTGGTAGCGTCCACCCCTCAATCCCTCCGGCATCTATGAAAACAAGTATTGTCTTCCGGATCAGTCGCTCCATTGTATTTTCCAATGTTCGTGGGCATTTTCAGCTTTGCAGGGAATTTTGCTTTGGCTATTTGTGGTGTAAATTTGGATTGTGCGTTAAGGCTTGCGACATATATGGTTTAGTGAGATCATCTGGTTGGTTATCAGCATGGTTTAGGATTGGGTTGACAGTGTTGTTAGTCGCTGCAGAAATTTGGGTGGTGGTATGTGTAGGTGTGGTGAATTGTAAATGGTTGGTTAGTTCTGCTAATCTGATCTCACGGTTATACCTGTCTACCCATGCGGCATAGGCCGTTGGGTCTATCATTATGTTTGTTGGTGGGAATGTCTGTGGGGTAGTGAACATGGTGAATGGCATTGATGGTGTTGGTATGTAGGCGGCAGTTGGGGTGGGTAATGTTTGTGGTATCTAAGGTGTTGGGGTGCGTAAGTTGATGTATGGAAATGCTATATGTGGAATTGGTGGTAGAGTGAAAGGGGTTGTTATGGTGGAAAACAAAGGATGTTGGTTCGTTGTGGGTGTGAATGGTGTGGAATGATAAGCCGGATATGGTATTTCCTCATGTTGAATCGACCACAAGGTCTCATCAGAGATGTTCTGCTCGGATTGGTTGTTTGTGTTCCTCATGAGTTTCAGATTCAGATGATTGTAACAGTGAAATTGCTCGTTCAAAGTAGCGGATGGCGCCAATGAAGAAACATAGAACTAAACCGACGATAGTAACTCTATTTTCACAAATCAATTACAATCAAATGAGATCTCATTCTCAAGAATACAAAGTTCTAATCTAGAAAAAAATAGATCTAAAATTGCAATGATCAAATTCCTCTTTGCTTTCGAATTACACATGTGCGTTTCCCTCCCAAAACGGTTTTACTTATAGGCGGTTGGTTGTGGTTCCGGAGGTGAGGAAGGCATGTTTGATATTGATGGTCCGGATGAATGGGTATTTTTGGGACCTCTAGGTTTCCGCCACGTGTCACGAGTTTGTTAGTGTTCACCTTTTTCCGCGCATGGGTTTTCTACCGGGTCTTGGGCCGGATCTCCATGGGTAGGTTTTACCCATTTTACTTACTACACTCTTCAATAACAATATTTTTTTTTTCTTCGAATATGGAGGGGTGACATACATTTTCTATTTTTGATAGTATCTAGATTTTCTTAAAAATTTACTGGTCTTTTAAATTTATTTAATATAATTGAATATATTAGGAATTTTGCATGTCACGTATTATCCTTCAGTACTTTATTGAACTACACAAAATCCGATGATAAACCAATTTGAAGGTCTAGTTATCAAGTTTAAGCAAAATATGCATTAGTGAACTAATTAGAACAATTTTTTATATTGTATTGCTATTTTGTGACATTTTGACGTTTGTTTAATTAGGTTGATGTTATTAAGAACTGTTATCAATAAATTCAAAAAAATGTCTATGTAACCTAACAATTGTTAATAGGTACTGAATCTGTTTCGGTTGAGTTGGGTAATTAATCATTTACATGTTATATAAAAACTAATTTTAATAATCTATAGTCTAAAAGTTGGTAAGTATGTGAAAGTTTAATAGGATTTGCATAACAATAACAAAAGTTAATTACTCGGATATGTAAGCTAATATTAATTGAAGATGAACATTGTATAACCATTTTAAATAAACGTTGTTGTAGTTACTTATGAGAAGTCATGCTTTTTTACATAATATATATAACAGATAGGACGTAGAAGAAATAGTGTTATTATTTACATACAACTTATATAAGATAATCCGATTGAATACATAAGATCGAAATATATATATGATTGTATTGATATTTTCTATTTTTTATTCTTTTCACAAACAAAAAATTTGGAAAAATATATTAAAATGTTGCAAGACATACATGATGATCTAGATTGTTGAAAGAAAACAAAAATACACCAATGAATAATAAAACTTAATCCTAATATTAAATGTTGACCAAAGACATTAATATGAACATGGATTGCTTAGAATCATCTTTAATCCAGTATTCCTTGACTCCAACAAATCTGGATCCATGACAATTTTAGTAAATTCAGTCGACTTCAAGATGTTCCCTACAACAATATTTATATTTTCTAAATTGAAATTGAAAATTGTAGAAAAAGGAAATATGATAACTTACTATGAGCCAAATGTACCAACTTTACGTTAGATGCATAAATAATAGACTTTCGTGAAATAGCTAGCCTCGTAGGAATATAGTCTATGTGTTCGGTCCAAAGTAAATTTAGTTGTATTATATGTTCCCTGTAATTAAGAATTCCGACAATATCATAAAATTCTATAATTTTTTATAATATAATATGAAACAATTTAATTAACAAATACTTCATCATGTTTATAAAAAATTAAATAACTTACGTAACATCCTGAAGAAAAATTAGAAATGGATGGTTGAAAGTAAATTTTCACCAGGAATAACTCTACCAGAAACATTTATATTAAACCTTATATGTTAGATGTTCCAATTATTAAGTAAGTTATAAAATGTTGCTATCTCTTTATAAAGAAATTATCTATGGAATTATTATAAACATACCGACAAAATATTTCTCACAACTTCTATCATGTGCCAAAATTTGAACCGTTTATTGATGATTAATGTGGTCCTGTTCAATTGACCCGTTAAGACAACCCACCTATAATTTTGCTAGGCATACGCATGTGCAGATTAAATGCTTAAAATAAATAGGGTACACTTGATGCTACATTGAATGGGACTCACACAACTAAGTAAAATCATCTACTCCTACTTAGAAGTTTCAAGATTACCACCGCATGCAGAAAATCAATATTATTAACAATTAATTCTAATTTTTAAGATGGAAATCGATGAAGATATGAGCATTTTGCAATTAATTAATTTTTTTCATTTAAGGACATTTATAATTTTACAATTGTGGACCTAACTTAGTGGTGTTTCAACCAAGCTGTTACTCGGCGTGTGAAACATTAGTTGCAGCCCTTTTTATTCATTTCATTTCATATTATTCTTATGCTTAGCTCAAATAGTGGGCTAGTGGTTGTAAGCGTGCGCCATCCTATGGATGTGCCAAATTAGTTAATTAGGAAATAATAGAGATTTTAAGTTTGAAGTGGTTTTCTCTACTAAAACTAACAGTTTCAAATCAAAAATATAATTGTTGAAAAACCCAATAAATAAATGACAATTAAGGGTTTATTAATTCAATCCTAAGAAAAGCTAACTGTCGGCTGGATCTATTTACATATCACAAATTAGGTGCAAATAGATAGTCAATTATTCAAAAACTAGAAACCAAAAGCTAATTATACCTATCATTTCTCATTTAAAGGTATCACATTTAAACAAGGACATTTTCTGATTTTTTTAATCTTTTTTGGATTTACTTAAAAAGACTCTAATTATTTACAAAATATTGACTTAAAAACGTAGTTTTCCATTCTCACACTTAAAATCTACATTGTCTCCAATGTAAGATGAAAAATACAAAATAAAGTAGAAATGAAAAATAAAAGACACAAAAGAAAAATAAAAGGATAGTAATGAAAGGACTCCCATGATAATGTCGTGTAAGATCTAAGGAAATCACTCGAGTCTCAATTCTGTAGATGGTGCGCAAGCGTTCCACAAAACCACTCTCAACACGAAATAATATGTTTAATCACAACATTATTTTAGTCGTGTCTCATATATAATTATGCAATTTAGCAAACGAACATTTGAGTTTAAAGTATATCCACCATAAATAATAAAAACTAACTATAAAATCAAACATAGATTCAAATAAAACTTAATCCTAATATTAAATGTTGACCAAAGACATTAATATGAACGTGGATTGCTTAGAATCATCTTTAATCCAGTATTCCTTGACTCCAACAAATCTGGATCCATGACAATTTTAGTAAATT
>WOUH02043108.1:0-11994 GCA_009936405.2 Stevia rebaudiana
TTGGATTATATGTATTAGACAAATTTAATCGTGACTTAAATGCCATTATGAAACATTTAATAAAAACCATTGAGCTTTCGAACAATCACTACGTCACGCCGGTGTTTTCCGCCACCGGCAGGGTGTGACACATATATATACTATATGCGCGCTCCGCAAACGGGGCGTAAAATATAATATTAGCGGAAGTTGATAATAAAGCCCATACATGTTACAAATTGTATTCACAAACCTTATACATGCAAGTTTTATGAAGCTTGTTAAGGTAAGTTTTTCCTTTGATGCTAATTCTGATATCAAATAGACCTGATTAAGACATCATATTGATCAGAGTTGAAAGAAGCTCCCTCGTGTAATATGAGGGAGGTGTGTTACAACATTTAATGTTTGTCGATCAAGAAAACATATATATAAGCATAAGACATGTAGGTGGTTAAGGTATCTTAACTCTAAACCGTAAGTTGAAGTTCAAATATTCAAATCCTTCTGAAACATATGTGGTAGTAATTTAGGAGAGATTTAGATTAGTGTGTTTGTTTGCTTTTCAAAAGTAATATACATGTAGACGGGTTTTAAAAACATTGCATAAAATGTCTCTTTCTTTGTGTTTTGAATATCACGTGAAGTAATTAAGAAGTGTGTAAGGTAGCGAACAGAGATTTGTCTCAACGAACAAAGTGTTTGACTTTTTTTTATATAACAGAACTTAGTGACAAAATCCACTTCACTCACACATGGAGTGTACCAACATAGCATTAATTATTTCAATACTTTTGAACTGTTTCTTATCAAGTTACTATATGATATGATCAAATATTACCATAAAAATAAAATCAATCAAGTCAGAACCTTTTAAAAAATCAAATTGTTACTCGCGTATGATAAATATATATTAGAGTAAATTACCATTTTAGTCACTTTGAATTTAGCACTTTAATCATTTAAGTCTAAAAATTAAAAATTTTAACAAATCAAACACTGTGATTTGATTTTTATAACTATTTCAGTTCAATTTATTAATATAGTCAAATTTTTCGGTTAGTTTCTAATAAAATAATTAAAAATAAATTTTGTTAGGTTCTTTTATGCTCTATGTTTTTAATTATATCTTGTATCTTCTATGGATCTTAATATCTTTTGTAAAAAAAAGTTAAGGAAACCACATTTAATCCAGATTCTTAATTTAATCAAGTGTGTAGCCCAATTCGTATTTATAACAAGGCCACATGCACATAAAGTTTTAGTGACAGTAGAAAACCGAGAGTTGAGATACAAGATATTCTTTAAAAATGAATCCAATTGTACTGTTGAGATGTCATCTTTAATAATTATTTTCTTTTTACAATTTAATTCAATTTGGTTTTCAAATTTGTTGTGGTTTTTAATTTAGTTTTAGACTCTTAGTCATATACCAAACATGCTATAGTTTAAGTTGATTTCATAATGACATGCTACAACAGTTAATTGGGCAGCATCATGTTCACAATCAAAAGTCCCTAAATGAATTTGAAATTAATGTGAAAACAGCATAAAAGACATATGAATTGTAGTAGCTAGTTATCATGTAATTACAATAATCTTAAATGTAATTAAATAAGCTAGCACAAAAGAACCAGTCAATTGTATATAGCCATTCATATATTTTTCCAGTCTATGGTTTTTAATAATCTGAAAAGCATCTTTAAATTTGTTTTAATTCCACTTTCTTTAAAGGCACAATCTTCAGGTGTGGATGCGTATCAAGTTAAGTCACGTAATTTCTAAATAAATTAAAGGTCTAAATTGTTCTGTTTTATGCCCTAACAAACCAATAAATGCACAACCAAAATAAAACTAATGCAACCTTGGCCAATACGATAACAACATACATATTATCTCGATACACACATTTCATAAAAAAAACGTTATGTGCATCCTCATGACAAACCAAATGAATCTTTGAGGTAGTTATACAACATAGTATACCTATTAATACAATGCACACAATTCGATCATGAAACAACTTATATGCATATCAAACATAAACCAAACGCAAGCAGATAATTATACTTATTACACAACACACATTTCATTAAACAACTTATATGCATCTCAAACAAAGCACAAATGCAAGCTGATAAAAAAAACATACACAAATAGCTAAAGAAACCTTCTTAAAACGTCAATTTCCAAGACATCACCCAACAAAAGCGATAAGAATAATCCAAGAAGAAAAGAGATTGCATGCGATACAACAAATCAATTACCTGCAACAATCATAAGAGGAGAATCAAGAAAATGAATTCGTCATCTAAAGGAGGCAGAAAGAAAATTTCCATCGTCTCAAGGATGTGTAAAGAAAATCGAGGCATCCATTCCGCATCGTATCAAGGATGTGTAAAGAAAACTAACGCATCTATTTTGTCGTTGCAATGCGTGTCATTAAATGTCATTTTTGTAGTAGTGAGAATTGTAACCAATTTTCAGTTCTATTTCAATAAGGTTAATCATACTTAATTTGTTCTAATTATGTCACTCTATTTTAAGGAATTCTATACCTTTTACCTACAATATTATTACTTTTTTTTTTTATTCATATAATCAAATATCATGATTTTAAAAAAAGTAAAAAAAATTTATATTCCAAATGACATGATAACCTAATGCAGTAAGTAAAATGTATAGGATTAAAAACACTTACTTAAAGTAAAGTGACTTAATTTGAAAAAAAAAAAGTATGAATAACCTAATTAGAACAAAAAAAATATAAGTGACTTGATTGAAATAAAATTAAAAATATATTACATTTTTATAAAATTACCTAATATAATGGAAACATATGATTGGCACCCCTAAAGAATATGTTTAACTAACTTTGCATGTAATGCTACTCCACTGATGGTGGACTTGTTCGATGGAAAGAAAGGGGAATAACCGCTTTTTTCCCTTGTATAATATGCAATGTTCTAAAGACTACTAGATTTTCTGCCATTGATTGTGTACTTATAAACAATAACATATGGTCATATGCCATAAAAGTAGATTTAATAAAAAAATAATTGTTTGGAGCATAAAAGATGTCAACTCATGGCTTTTTATTCTTTTGATTTCCCAATTATCCAATTCAGAATATAAAACATCTTTAGGAAGCAAGAAGAATCATATGATATTTTATTCGAAAGCTCAAGGTATTTATGTTATCTTGTTTATTATAATTTAGTTTGATTTAAGGTGTTTAACGGTCATTTTACACGTTTTAGTTTGAAAATAAAACTTACAAAGTAATATTATAATTTGATTTAATTGTAATAAGTTTTTAGACGTTAGAAATGAGATTTTTAACTTGAGAGGCACACGTTTGTAAATGTTGGATTAAACTTGTAATAAGTAATATAGGGGTTTTCAGTGTCTTTATTAGTTTTAGTTAGAATTTGAGTTAGATTAAAATTAGATTAGGGTTTATTTTCTTGGTGATCAAGTTTGGTGTCTATTATAAATAGAGGGTTGGATCTCTATTATTGTAAGCCTTTCAAGTTAATAACGTTTGAGTTTTTAATCGTTTTTATCTGCATAGTCGCGTTTAATATCTGATTATCGATTTAGAAGGCTTCAATTGGTATCAGAGCTTGAAAAAAGATCAGTAACGAACGCAAGACTTACAACGAAGATTTAGTCGAGGAATTGAAGAAAAATAGTGGCGGATCACAAGGATTTGTGCAGGGGAATCGTCAAATCGGCTGTGAAATCCAATTTTTGATGTTCACACACATTGAAGAAAATTGATATTTAAATCTAGAATGTTTCGTTGATTTTTTTTAACTGAAGTTGGAAGTATAATAGCAATTTTCGTATATTGCAATTTAATTAGCTTTAAATACTGGATCATATAACGTGGGTGAACATTCTTGAGAAGCAAGCATGATCAGTGAAAGAGTAAGAACCCGATCTGTCGTTGTCGTGATCAGTGAACGAGCAAGAACCCTGATCTTTTGATTATTGAGAGCAAGAACCCTAATCAATTTTTTTCTTAGAGAAGAGAAAAAACTCTGATCACGTTTGATCAATGAAAGAGCAAGAGCAAAAGCAATAGAAAGTAAGCAAGAAGGGAAAGATATGGCAAATAAAAACAACGCATTGGTTTGTGAGCAAGGGAATGTGACACTTCAGTGTCCAAAGTTGACTGAATCAAACTACGTGATAGATTCTTATGGAGCAGATCTTGAAGGCATATGGCCTTTGGAAAGTGGTGAATATAGTTGAAGAAGTGGAAGTAGGTGAAAAGAAAGAAGAGGTCAACTTAAAACGAGAGAGCTAGGAAAAGATGTCGGTACTTTATTGAAGAATGGGATTACAAGTTTAGGAGGATGATTGTTGGACTAAACTTGTAATAAGTAATAAGTTAGAGGTTTTCGGTGTCTTTATTAGTTTTAGTTAAAATTTGAGTTAGATTAAAATTAGATTAGGGTTTATTTTCTTAGTGATCAAGTTTGGTGTCTATTATAAATAGAGAGTTGGATCTCTATTATTGTAAGCCTTTCAAGTTAATAACGTTTGAGTTTTTAATCGTTTTTATCTGCATAGTCGCGTTTAATATTTGATTACCGATTAAGAAGGCTTCAGTAAATACTGATTTTTTTTTCGTTTTGCAAAACAACTTAAAAATAAATATAATTTAGTTTGGAATCTGGTTGTTTAAATTTTATTTTAGTAAATCTTAACTATATCATCTTATTATAATACTTGCGAAGCTCTTCATCGTCCGTTTGGAATTTATGCCTTAATAGATAATTAGGAAATCACCGATGATCCTTAACTAAATTTGTTAAAGGGTGAGTTACCTAAGACTTATAAAAAATGAGAGGTCTGAATTTAAGTCACATTTAATTTAAAATGGGATCGTTTAAATATTGCTATATAACAGTTTTTTATTCTAATATTTGTGTCAGTTTGGGTCTAATCGGTTCGGATCATCTAAAAAAGAACACTCATGAAAGCTTAACAGCAGATTATCAACGAAGCTATGAAGGTTGTTTGATCATTTAAAGTTTCTATGTTTATTATTATAACTTTAATACTCGTTTTAAAAAAATATGTTTATTTTAATTGATAAATCATTTGAACATATGAGCATTTTTTTTTCGTCCCGTCCCGGACACTTGAATCCTCTGGACCAGCTCTGCTAGCATAGATCATTACCTACGCACCACATGTGAAAGTGTCCGTGTTAACTAGATTTAAATACGATGTTATTTAGAAAGAAACCAGTCAAGCAACAAAACTTCTCTAGCGTACCTAGTAGGGTTTTAAAAATATAACATCCACCTTAATATAAACTAGGAAGCGAACCCGTGCGCTGCGGCTTGCGCGAGTTTGATTATGGAACGAAAGGGTTGATTCAAAACCTTAGAAATTCGAGTCGTTTTTAAAAAAAAAATTATCAAAACTCAGACCAACTCGAATATATACCAGACAAAAGTAAATAATAAGACAAAAAATATTTTTTTTTTTAAGTTAAAGAAAGAAATGTGAAAGCTTAAAACCTTTGAAAACTTGAGGAAACCAAAATGACATTTTACAAAAAATTTAAAAACTTAAGAGGATAGAATTGTAAAGATTGAAACTTAAGGAGGGCAAGTTGTCGGTTTACATATTGAGTATATATATATAACATACATACATACACACGTACACACGTAAATAAAATGAATTGGATATATGAAGTAAATATGTCGGTGGAGGTTGGTGGAGCCAACATTACATAATGAGTTATATATAATCACATGACATCATTTAGCTAAAGGCTCAAACCTCATACCCATGACCTTGGTGAAAATTATGAGTTGTATTAAATCAAATACACATGTAATATAGTCAGAAAATGAAAAATAAATACATAAAAAGAGCTATTTATATGAAAAGCTAGGTAATTGCAGAGTAGGCTGTCACTGGGAGTGCAGTCTTTTCGCCGTCACAGATACCGTACAACCAAAGCAGTCAAAACACCCTACAACTGATCCTATATATATTTTAAACCTCCGTTTCAGCTTTTCCCCAACGAAAAGAAAGAAAGCATTTCCATTCCCACTCGATCCATTTTGGAATCCAAAAGTTCTACTTCTATTATATCGTTCTTGGTAATAACACCACTTCTAATATTTTATTATTATTTTTTTAAGGGCACTACTATCCCGACCCCCACCTTCTTTGACCACCCCCTTACGGCCCATAGGCCCTCCTACAGCCCGTAGGGGTTCAATTTTTTTTTTTTTACTTTTTTTTTTCGAAAATTCGTATAAAATTAAAAAAAAAATTTGCATACGGCCTGTAGGGGGGGTATACGGCCGTATGCTATTTTTTTTTTTTTTTTAATTTTTTACAAAAGCCTTTATTTCCTCTTTGGCCAATGTGCTTAAGGATAAACAATTTGAAAGCTTTAAGTTTGCTATACTAGTAAGACTTCTTTTATATGTGAGCTTTCTCTAAAAATTATCTCCACGTGAATGATGTGGGATAAAATGTTGGTGCACCTTAACAAAAAAAACTTGAAACTAGCCCCTTGTTGTCACAGAAACAAGGATTGTAATTTGTGATCAAATGTGCTTTAACAATATCATATATCAAAACTATACATTTACATTTTGTTCACGTATTATTCTTACAAATGAGCTGCCATACATTGATGTACATTTGAAGTTTCAAATAGATATTGCATCTTCAATTCGCTAAAAGCAAGTGTTTGACAAAAACTCATTACGGTGGTTATGATTTTTTTATCATAAGATTGATGTAATATTGCATAACCATCCTAACTGTAAAAATTTATTATTGTGATTTTGATTAGTCAAATTAATCACTTAACATAGCGCATCTAGAGTCATCACATGTAGGAAAATCACTTGTGAAAAAAGAATAATTTTTCGGAAAGTATTTTCATTATCTAGAAGAAAATTCTTTCAGAGGAAGAACTGCTGATTTCTTTTATATGCTCTTTTTTGGTGCAACTGTCTTGACAAATATTGTACTTGTTGGAGGAATGATACCATATGTGTCTGAATCTTCTACAGCAGCTTACTTACCATGGGTGAGTGAATTGTCAATTTGTAATTTATATTTTAACTGCATGTACCAGAATGCACATATTGTCTACCCCTACCTGACTTGTTTTGACTTCAACTGTACTATTTTAAAAAGGTAAACACATAGAATTACACTTCATTTATTTCTGATTAGTAAGTCAATTTGTCATACTTTTTACTTTAATGTCAGGTGAAATACTTCCATTTTCCAAACTAATATGAATGTAAAGATTTTTTAAAAGACACCAAGGTGGGATCAATTGATAAATGTTAATAAGAACAAGAGCTATAATTAAAAAAACAATCAATTTCATGTAATACATTCAAATTTGAAAGAAACAACTAATAAAGATGAAAATCTATAGCTATGTTTGAAATAAGTAGCATTAAAATTTAAGAATATAAGATATGGTGATATACATCTACAGAATATAAGATCGGTTACAGTCATAACAAATACATCCTAATTAAGGTTATATAACGTACTCTCGGTTTCATTTAGTAATGTTGTCTGAATTTCCGACCGATGAGGGCAGCGATTCACTATTGCAGAGTCCACCACCTTCAAATATTAAAATTTTATATGATATATCAATGCGCGTTTATCAAAGTTACACCAATTTGAGATTGGATTTCATGTGAACTGGAGCATAATATATATAGTGTTGTAGCATCAAGATTATATCAAAGTTTACCTGAGTTTGTTCAGGTACAAGAAAATATCTATATTCTCAATGAAACTAGTTTGTTCATCAAACTGACACTTACAAAATATCTATATTTATTGTGGTCACATAATTCCAATTTAGCTTCAATTCATCGTTCTAATCGTTTAACTGTTGTTATGATAGCTGATATATGTTTGGAACTTTGAAATACATGTGGTAGTTATGGTGTAGTAACTAAAACAAAACAATTTGTAGCTAATTAGCATTGACCATGGGGAAGAAGAAAGGAGTAAGAAGAAAGGAGTCTTCTACCTCTTAAATATATTTCCTTGTCCCACATTGACTCCAAGAAAGTTTTTTAAGTCCTCTTGTGCATTATAAATTTAGTAGACATGGACTTTAAGTAGATAAATTTAAACTAGGCCCAATGACAATTTATAGGGTAAGTTTTAAATAAAAAGCCCAAAGTCAAATATTACATCCAATCAAATTATTATTCAAAAAAAAAGTTGACCCCCTACGGGGGCCGTAGGAGGGCCTACGGGCCGTAATGGGGGGTTGGTCGACGGGGGGTCCAGACATCGCATGCTATATTTACGCTTTTTGTGCAAGTAAATATAAGGGTTTTAAGCCACATAGATGTATTAACACGTATTGTCAACGAAAAGTGACAAAGTTGACTTTTTTGGTAACAAAAGCTTTTTGCTAATTGCTTTGTCAGGCTATTTTTAGCTCTAGAACTAGAGAGTTTGTCTTTCTTTTCTTTAAAAAAAAAGTCTATCACTTTTACATTTCATAGCCTTTATTCTAGTGATAGTGTATAAATCAATCAACTATACCTTTGGCACATTGCTCAATAACTTAGTTGTCAATTTTGCTTTTGCCAGGAATGTATTCTTTTTCACTCATTGTCGTGCCTTATGTTCTTGTACATTATACATCAGAATTTGCACTTTAATATTATTAGTGCGTGTGTGTCTATATATATATATATTTTGTGTGTTAGTAAAGCGTGAAATTGTGACATTTGACCAGTGAGACTTTTGTCTTTAGTAGGAGTTTATGTTCTTCATGCAATACGTTTTCGATCTGTGTATAGATACAAATGATTGACAGATTTTCTTTTTTATTTAGATTGATGTCAATGGCATCTTCTCTTTTTATAAAATTTGTACTATTTCGAGTAAATGACATTAAAAGCAGATGAATACCTCATGTCTAATCATGGAGATGAAACTTGTTGGACATGATCTTGCATACCCAGTTTCTCCATTGCTGAATAATAACACCCATCTATTGAATGCTTTTGATCTTGGCTGAGAGGGCTGAAAATCAGCAGAAGGGGCTCGACATCTGCCCGGATTCTTGTCCAGGAGCCTTCTTCAAAACTGTTCTTGCCATAGAACACCAACTCTCAGGAAGGACCATTGGTTAAATATTCCACCAGTGGTTAAGCTTGAAGAAAAACATGAAACTTCCTTGGATCTTTAACATGAAACCATTAATCTAACTTGATTTATGTGGTTTTTCGAGTTCTTGTTGGTATGAACCGTTGGGTCGAAGCAAGGACCGCTGGATCTTGGTTATTCTTTGAGAAGATGATGACGGATCTGGCCACGGGTAACAACATGAACACGTTTTTGTGCCCTGTCCTACGGATGGCGCCAATGAAGAAGTCAAATCTGTCTCCCATGGGAGATTGACCTCGGGGTATGATACTTGGACCGACCCGTGTTCGTGTTGTATGTGGAGGGGATGACCTCCGGCTCAGATCCGAGACCATCATCATCATAACCATCATCGGGTTCCTCGTGCATATGTGTGTTTATGCAAAGAAGAAGTTTGTGTGGGATGTGCAAGAGGTTTTCTTGCGGGAATGAGTTGTATGCTCAAAGGAAGGACGTGGGTGTTAGGTTTCCTCTATGAGATGTTGACTTTCCCACAATTAACAATCTGCACTGCAAGCTTCAGTTTCATTAAGTCCATTGAATGATGGCAAAATTCTAACTTTCTCTTTACTTTTTGTTTATTTATTTATACAGATTTATTGACTTGCTGATAAATTGATTAAAAGGCCAAATCCATATTATATGTGGATGTATTGACATGCTCAATACAGATGACACATATGGTCCATTTCTCTAAACCTTAAACCTGTTTATTTATAAGATCATTATTTGATTGTGAATCTTATGTTTAAGTGTTCAGCAAATTTCAGGATTTGTCAAGGATGTTGAAGTGCTGACAGCCAGAAAGCTAAAGATGGTTGTGGTGCTGACAGCTAAAGTTCAAGTGCTGATGACCAACTGATAGAATTCTGAGGTGCTGACATGATTAAAGTTCTTAAAGGATTCTTCAATGCTGACAGCTACAAGAGTTCAATTGTTGATGATCAAGTATACTTGGATGCTGAGAAGTATAAAGCTTCAAAGCTGACTATCAGATTGCAATGCTGACACTTGAAATTGCAATGCTGATAGTCAAATACACCAATGATGATCATCAAGATTGTTTCAAGTGCGAGAAATGCAGATTGCAATGCTGACATACAAAATGCTGGATACTGACAACCATTTTGCTGATGCTGATGAAGTCTAAGACTTATTTAGATTTCTGTTGCTTATTTATGTTTGCTGACATCAGTTATGACATGTATAACTGATGTGATGTTTGTTTAGTTATTTTGGTTATAGCAAAACCGTTAGGGCAGTTATGTAGGTCCGAAATGTGTCTATAAATAGACACATTATAGAATCAGTCTATACGCTTTTTGAGATTACTCTTTTTGATACGCTTTACACAATCACACTGCACTATAATTCTCTGATTATTTCAGATCTGACAATTAATATAACTGCCTTTAATATTCAATTCAACTGTTCTTAATTCTGTTCTTACTTAATCATGTCTTGAATATTAATTCTGTAGGTTGTTTTGTTTGTTAGTTAGATCTAATCCAAACTTAGATTGATTGCTTGTTTCCGTCCTGTAATCAATCGAAATCATAGCTTATTGTTGTAACAGATCACATATCCAGATCTGGTTCGATCCTGACATGGGAGTGACGTCAGAATGATAGTCTTGCATTTCAAACTTTACCATAATGTTAGTCACGAATTTGCCTTGATGAATTAAGATTCCTTCTAAATTTTGACGAACTTGCAGACCCAAGAAAGTGGTCATTTCACCCAATGAAATCATTTCGAACTTCTTCTGCATCACACATTCAAACTCCTTACACAACTTCTCACTCGTAGACCCAAAAATGATGTCATCAACGTAGATTTGAACCAAAACTAGATCAGCATTTACTTGCTTTAAGAATAGTGTCTAATCAATTGTGCCTCTTGTGTAACTATGTTCTAGTAGATGTGTAGTCTAGGTGGCATACCAAGATCTAGGAGCTTGATGAAGACCATATAGTGCCTTACCTAGTTTGTAGACATGTTCAGGTTTGTCAGAATCAACAAAACCAGAAGGTTGACAAACATAAATCCCTTCTTGCACCTTTCCATACATAAATGCAGTCTTGATATCCATTTGATACACTATGAAACCCATATATGAGGCATATGAACGAGCGACCGGTGCATAAACTTCATTATAATCTAGGCCCTCAATTTGACTGAACCCTTGACCAACAAGATGTGCTTTGTTTCTATAGATCACCCACTGTCATCTTGTTTGTTGCGAAACACCCACCTAGTGCCAAGAGCTTTCTTTCCTTCTGGCAAGGGAAAAAATTCCCAAACCTTTAAACGTTCAAACTGACTCAGCTCTTCTTGCATGGTTGTAACCCAACTTGGTTCTTCAAGTGTCATGTGGATGTTTTTTGTGACACCCTAATTCCCAAGATCCCGTCACATTTCGATTTACATAAGAACACATGGCAAACAGAGATAAATAGCGGAATACTTTCTTTTATTTATATCAAAAGGTTAATTTACAAGCAAATGCCAACTATACATTACATTCATACGACTAACTAATAGTCTTCACAACTTGATGCCATCCCAAGCAGCCTACACTGATGCCTTCCATACGCTACATGCCCTGCTGCTCTATCTCCTTCTTTTAATCTAGCATACATACTAACGACGCTCATCTTTCGCTGGTGAGTTCTAAGTTTTATTACCGCTTACCTCGGTACTTTAACTTATCAAACAGGTTTTACATGACACGACACCATAATTCAGGTTTTACATGTTTATAGAAATAGTTTAGTCAATATGCAATCACATTCTGTCCTCGGGCACCAACGTACCCGAGAC
>WOUH02043138.1:0-11992 GCA_009936405.2 Stevia rebaudiana
AACGTACCTCGGGGTGTATACGCGTCTAGTCGGATCCGAGTAGATAGGTTGGACCTTAGCTTTAAGTGATACTATGTGCAATGGTGGCTAGTATACTTAGGGTAGCGTATGTGCTAGCAGGCCCGCTCGGGTTAGAGTCCCGGCGGGAAGATTTGGTTTGTTAGGTTCCATATTATGTATGTAAGCTATGTTCTGATTTCTTATGATAATTTACGAATTATTATGATGATTTATAATTGTAAGTTATAAACCACTGCTCACCAGCAAGTCGATTGCTGACGTATTTTGACTCGTATGCAGGTGAAGGGCGTTTATTATGATCATGGAAGTTTGTGGATATCATGTGTTGAAAGAATATGCGTTTTGTTTTTGTTGAATCGCGTTATGAATTGTTTTAAACAATGGTGTTTTGTAGGAAACTTGATATTAGTATTAAAGTAATATTAACAGGTTTTAATTAGTTATGAAATTTGGGTATCATGTGGTTTTGAGTTAGATCCGTTGGGACGTGTTGAATGACTTATTATATGTTTATTATCTTTACTTTATCTTATCTTCCGTTGCGACGTTGGTACAACAGGTGACGCCCGGCGAGGGGTGTCACACTTTAGGTAAGATATACTAAGTACGATGATGGTGATATGTTATGAATCAAGTCAACATATTCAAATACAAATTATAGAAGACTAATAGATATTTCCAACCATATAAGATACACCCCAATCGGAGTTACGGTTGATTTTATACAAATTTTATAAAAACAGATCAGCAACTTAATATTTATAAAACCAGCTTGCTGAATTATCCGTATTGCTACTGAAATCGTCTGTTTTGACCATTTTAACATTTGACTCAGCTTTTCATGTTCAAATAAGAAATGTAATACATGCAATTAGCTTTCCGGGCATATAAGCCGCACTTTATAATTATTTTTATACAACTTTATACGCAATTAACAAAAACATGACAGTAACATAATTTGTTTCAGTTTTAGCATAAATTCATCTTGGTTTAGGCATTTTATCTAATAATTGGCGTGCATAACCAACCAAGCTCGTGATCAATCATATAATATTAACAAATCAGCCATAATGCATCATAATCTTTAAGTTAACTCAATTTCTAGTGTCTAGATGCTGATTCACACATAATCATATGTTTATCAACCATCTAGCACAACAATTTTATCATTGTATTTTATTTTTACAACCCAACTCAAGAACACATCAAGAACTTTTCTAAAAAATCAATTTCCTCAACGAAAATCACTTACCTAGTGATTAGAACGTATGATAGGAGATGAATTCAAACTTGGGTTTGAATCTAAGCTTGAGATTGATGATCAATTAGAAAATTGAAGAACTTTTTCTTCACTGCTTGTGTCCGTCGCCCCCCTTTCACCCACATATAAAAATACAATTTTTAACATTATTATAACCCATATGCAATATTAACCCCCTTATTTCAAGTTTCATGTTTTCTCAAGTTAGTTTCTATTCAATACTGATTATCATTAATTTGCAACAAACATAAAAGGGAAGTTCATTTAACTAAAAACACGTGTTTAATACACTTTCCAAAACGGTTCGTTAAAAATTTAATTATTACATCATTTGGTGAGTTAAAGTTTTATGAGTTTACCATATTATAAACATTTGTATTACAAAGGTTGCATAATCAACATATAACAGTTCACGTATATTTCAAGTATATTGACAGTTTTCGTCGTTAAACCCTTAAAAGAAAACTAGTAAGACTTGAAATTTTAAAGACGAATATTGTTAAGACTGAAACGTTATGGACAGTTTATATTAAGGGTGAACTGTAGCTGATATTTGTTGCACAACTCAGTGATAAAAAGTGTAATATTTATTTCAAATATTTAACATACATACTTAATAAGATAATAACAAATTTAAATATTTTTAAAATATAAATCTATTTTAAATTTGAAGATCAATAAAAACATTTAAAATCTATTATATTGTCACGTGACATTAATTAAAATCATTTAATATAGTAAAATATAAAGGAAATAACTATTAAATTAACTCTTGTTAAAAAAATAAAATTTAACCAGCTATTATTTTAAATTTTGATTAATCATTCTCTCGGGGTATGCATGCTTAAAATGTATGATTGTGATTGAAGTTTCTTAAGTCTAAATTTTTACAGTGTTATTATATATCTACCTCAAATAAAGCATTTAAAAAATGATACGTGTCATTTTCTCAATTTTTTGTTTTTTGTTTTTTTAAAGTAATAAGATTAATGTTTTGACTTTTTATACTTTTTATAATGAAAAAGTAAACTGCACTTTTATCAATTAGGTTTGTAATACTTAACAGTTTGAGCTCACCTTTAAGTCTCTAACGTTTCATATGTTATCAATTTTCGTCCTTAACGTTTCAAGTCTTAAAATTTTTCATCTCTAACGTTTTAAGTCTTAGAATTTTTCATCTCTACGTTTCAAGTCTTAACAGTTTTCGTCCCTAAATTTTCAAGTCTTAACAATTTTCGTCCCTAAAGTTTCAAGTCTTTAAGTTTTCGTCCTTAATGTTTCAAGTCTTAACAGTTTTCGTCCCTAACGTTTCAGTTTTAACAATTTCCCTTTAAAGTTTTAATGACACAAATTGGTAAGAGTTGAAACGATACGGACGAAAACTATTAACGGTGTAATAAAAATGTTTAAGTCTTGGAAATTCAGAGAGAAAAACCGTACTTAATCTATTTAATTTTTAAATTTGACGTTTTTTTAATTTGTATAATTATCCACTAAATTTAAGAAAATTTATATTTTAAAATCTCAAATAATAATTTATAGTCATAAAAGTGTCATACATTTTTTTTCACAACATAGTAACTTAATATATATATATGCAATGATTAAATTATAAAATTTTTAAATATTGATTATGTATCCACGTGTAAGATGTGTACTAAGAGCTCAGCTGAACTCATTTGATTTGGAACTAATTCCGAAATTCTTTAATAGTTATCACTAAAACCAGCCACTATTTTTTTAGGTTCTCTTGTCTAAGGATAGGATTAAACCTAAAGTTTGGACATACTTAACACTAAAACGTGAATCATCTTTAATTTATCTTTGCATTAGTTATTTTGGTATATACGATAAACCTACAGTTCGTATTATCCTTGTCGGGACTCACATGCCAACTATACGATTGAGATGGACAGGAGAATTCTACATCTAAGCTATTATACGCTACCCTGCACCGAACCTTTGAGTTTCCTATAAATTGCCCCCATGCAACTATAAGTCGTATAACTTCAAGTGAAAATGGTTAGCGTTCGATCAGGAGTTTCGAAACTCACAACGAGCAGAAGGCCCAGCAACAATTATGGCGATCGGGATCGCGACACCGGTTAATTGTGTGCTACAAAGCACGTATCCAGATTACTACTTCGGTATAACAAAAAGCGAGCACATGAGAGAGTATAAAGAAAAATTTAAACGTATTTGTAAGTTAAATGTTCATATATGTGCTTATGTCATCATCATTATTCAATCTTTCTTCTTGTGAAACGACATGTTTATCTAGAAAGTGTTTCTTTATCCGGTAGAGATAGAGGTAAAGTTTGCATTTCAAGATAGTGTAATTGTTGACGTGATTTATTCAATTACACCCGTTATGTTTTTTTTTATTCTTATCAAGTATGATATGAATCTTTTATTTGAATGTAGGCAATAGTTCAACGATCAAAAAAAGATACATGTACTTAACAGATGAGATCTTGAAAGAGAAAACGAACATTTGTGATTACATGGCGCCATCGTTAGATGATAGACAAGATATTGCGGTAGTGGAAGTACCAAAGCTAGGTGAACAAGCTGCAACTCAGGCGATAACCGAATGGGGACAACCCAAGTCGAAAATCACTCACATGGTTTTTGCCACCTCATGTGGCGTTGACATGCCAGCAGCCGATTACCAGCTCACAAAACTATTAGGTCTTGATTCTTCAATCAAGCGTTTTGTAATGTACCAACATGGATGTTATGCGGGTGGCTCGGTTCTTCGTTTAGCGAAGGACCTAGCTGAGAACAACAAAGGGTCTCGAGTCTTGGTTGTCTGCTCGGAGCTGAGTAGTGTGCTAAGTTTTCATGGGCCTGATAAAACCAATATTAGTCACCTTGTGGGTAGAGCTTTGTTTGGTGATGGTGCAGCCGCAATAATAGTTGGATCAGACCCGTTGCTTCATGTAGAAAACCCACTATTCGAGATTGCTAACGTGTCACAAACTATTGTCCCTAACAGCAAGGATGTCCTTGTTGGACACACTCGCGAGTCTGGGCTTTTGTTTCATATAAGTAAAAAAATACCAAGACTTGTTTCTAATTACATTGAAAACTGCTTAATAGAGGCCTTTCAACCATTTAACATTAAGGATTGGAACTCGATCTTTTGGATTGCGCATCCGGGTGGCCCTGCAATTTTGGATGAAGTTGAGGAAAAACTAGCCCTTAAGCCCAATAAACTACAGGCCTCTAGACGTGTGTTACGCGAATATGGAAATATGTGGGGTGCTAGTGTCCTGTTTATACTAAACGAAATGCGACAAACTTCGGTTACGCGCAAGCTAGAGACCACTGGAGAGGGTTTGGAGTGGGGCGTGTTGTTTGGGATCGGACCCGGGCTAACTATTGAGACTGTGGTCCTCCGTGGTGTGTCCATTTGATTGGTGTGGCTTGTTTTCATTATGCATTGACACGAACTTAACTTGTGTGCTAGATTATATTTCGCTTTTTAAGGTATTCATGTTTTTAATAAATAAGGCCACAAAGAAAAAGAAAATAATAATGTATCTTGGTGTTCATGTAAACTTCTAAATTATATCTTTATGTTTCTATTATATCTTTTGCTACCACATTAGATATGTTTTCAAGAATTCAAATCAATGCTCTTTCTTCTTTTGTTTCATTTAAAACTTCTAAATTATATTATATAAGATAATAAAAAAAATACTATATATGATTGAGCTATAAGTCTAGCGTAGTTATTAATTTGTGAGAGCTTTCCAAGTAAAGATTTAATTTCAATTGTTAGCCAGTGCATTTCAAGGAACCTACTGCCTTCCACACAACTCAATATATTAATTTTGATCTAACAAAATGGAGTCAATTTTCACTTTTTTTATAAGTGGAGAGGGTTTACGAATTTTATTCACTTCACGTTTATCTGAGGATACGGTCTCATGGAGGACGAGTAATCGACCTTAGCTACATCGCCGACTACTAATAGCTAGCATACGAGATCCTCTGTTGTTCAAAATATATATACATATATATATCTAGGGGAGGGATCTTGAGAAAACTAATAAATATAGAGAAAACTTAGAAAACTTCTCAAAACAATGAATTTTTTAAAATTTTGTTTTTCATTACTTTAATTTATACGATTATAAATACAATAAAAAAAGTTGAAAAAAAAAAGAAAAAAAAAAAGCTGCTGCTATCATCCAACACCACAACCACCAGAGCAATCTTCTTCTAAACAGTCCAGTTCTACTAATGATGATGGTCAAAAGCCTATCTCAATCCTAGTCAAGCCAAAGAAACATAAGGTAATTTCAATACCAAATGCTAGGATTGTGGACTCTACCATCAGAGAAGAGCTTGAGATGGCAGCTAAAGTAAAAAAAGATGCGGTTACAACAATATTTAATTATAAAAGCTACTTCAATGAAAGAGGAAACCGCAAGCTATCTTACTTTCACACTATAAATGAGCTGCTGCACTACCCATCTCAAGTATTGCAGGATATATGGGAGCTCATCATGATTTATAAGATGAGGGTGATTGGTGAGATGAACAATCCCAGAGACCGACTATCTCAAGTGGTCAATCCTCAATCAAGCAGAATCAACCTGCCCAGTGAGTCCATGGGTCCTGTTAATCCAATTATATGTTGGAGCTATGGTGTCAAAAGGGACATATACTCGGTACAAAGGGAAATAGGTGGTGTGCATCACTACTCAAGGGATGAGTTGGTGGAGTTAAGCAGATTTGATCTTGCTAGTTTGGCAACTTTGAGGTTAAGCAATCTGTCCAACACTCTTGAAGCATTTGAAATTCAAAGACAGAGGGCAGCCATCTACTAAGAAGACATCCAAGCAGTCTAGGCCTACCGAGAACTTCAGGCTAAAATGCTAGCTAAAGAAGCAGCAGAAGCTAAGAAATGATCTGAAAAGGAAGTTACCATTCACCAAGTTTCGAGCTCCAGTTCTGAAAGTTCTAAGGAACAAGGGGATCACATTTACTCCTGGCGAGTTGACGACAAAACCAGGACAATCTTTGTGAAGAAAGAGGATGACAGCATGAAAATGTTTGATTCAAATCACTCAACGGGGACTTTAGAGAAATAAAGAAAGCATTGAAGAAAATGTTTGAACCTTCCACTTTAGGTACAACAACTCAGTACCCACGACACTATTACCTCATGGAGCTATGATCTAAATGGTCAAACTTTCGCAATTCAAAGAACTGTTGGGGGGATTTCTACCATACCAGAACATTAGTTATTATCTCTTCCACAATTAGATATTTATGACCTTGCAGCCATTCCCCTATACCACCCCTTGAACAATGAAGTGGGGTTCATGTTGGAGAAACAAGTGCACAAGCGAGCAAAAGAATGAAGTTTTGGTTGCATCAGTCTAGGGGGAGACTGTAAGATCATATAAGGCCGGTGCTGACCAAAACCATGTCAAGGCACCTCGTTTTATCCCACAAGTTCAAGTTCTGCTGAAGACACATTCTGTCGGCACAAGAGTGATCTACTGGTAAGCTAACTCTACTACTGCTAAGGTAATAGTTTATCAATAGAACAAGTGATCTACCAAAGGTTTGGAGTACTACCAAAGCACAGGGTCTACCGAAAGACATATTCATAAGTTATGTGCTGATAAGAAGAATAAGAGATCTTCCGACAAACTGCATATACCGAAGGAAGATCTACCAACTGGTAGTATGGCTGAAAAGTAAACTAACTGATATGCTGACAAACAGTGTGCACGTGCAACTGTTTCATTCCTACTTTTGACAAACATTAAATGCAACCTTATAGGCTTTACTTTCATTTAATGTTTGTAACAATAGTCAAGTCAAGTTTAGTAGATCCTTGTAATGTAATTATGATAGTATGTTTTGTTTATTTGTTTATACATAGGAAGCTTTCCTATTATAGAATCCAGCGTGTAATATCTAGAAGTATACAGTTGTATCTTTAGTATATAAACACTCATCTTGTAACTCATTGAGTACGCTTGTATTTTTTTAAGACTTGAGTGATAATATACTTTGAGCTTGTTTGAATCTTTGTGTTCTAGTTGTTCTTATTCAGTTCTAAGTGTGCAAACTGTTTTATCGTTAGTAAGATATATTACTTGAGTGTGTTTCCGCCATTCTCGAGTAAAAAAAAACAGAAAACCTTGTGAGTGTTGAGTGTGAGAACCCAACCCGATCCAACAGAGGGAGTGGTGGGAGGGTAGTTATAAGTACCCTCTCTAAATACCCTACCATATCATGTCACGTCAAATATTTTAACTACACTTCCAAGTACCCTCTATTAGTGGCAATGGTACCTTCCCACTTTTCTTTTTATGTTTAAAAAAAAATTCAAATGCCTACAATTTCACTACCCTCTTCGGGTATATATACCCGTCCACAATACCCTCCCAAACTACCCTCTTAAGTGGTGGCGGTGTACCCGCTACACTAAAGTAGCCGATGGGGGTACCCATTACACACTCCCTCCACCTTACCATTTTGTAGTTAACTTTATTAGAGTGGGGGAGTGCTTGTAGGATAACTACAAATACTCTCCTAAATTACCCAATCAGACAGTGTCATGTCAAAATAGTCAAATACTCTCACAAAGTACCCTATATAGGGGGGCCGGGGGTTACGTGCAACTACCTTTCACTTTTTTTATGTTATAAAAATAAATAAAAATTATTAAAAATACTTAATTTTTTAATTAATTGAAATAAAAAATTTACATAAAAACACAAAATAATCAAACTTATGGGGAGTGTTACCTACATAAAAAAAAAATACTCTTTTACAGGGAGAGAGTTAGCTACAATTATCCTCTCCATTCTGTCTTGTTCCTCTTGAAAATAATCAAATTAGCTTCTATGTCTTCTACAATTTTTAAAAATAACCTCTTTGACAACCTTTCGTTAAACGTGTGTTCCCTGTATATCAGATCAACTACGAAATAGTCTCTCATTAGCTTCTCTTGAGCTTGTTCACGATCACCCAATTCACAGTGTCATATGCTTCAGCTTGCGCTTGGGCGGCAATACCAGCTAAAAAATCGATACTCTCACCGCCGACGATATAGTCGAATTCTTCGGACGATGAATTGGGTGGGATATAAAGGTTACGGTGATCAATATTTTGGGTGTGGGTGAAAGAAAAAAATAAAGTTTTTTGATGTTGGGGTTGAAAAAAAAAATATAAGTTTTGTTGATTTATTGAGTTTATTTACAGTGTGGGTAAAGTTTTAAAAAAAAAATTCACAACAGTCGGATTCCCTCTCAACGTTCAAATTCTAACGTATAAATCACCCGACCCGCCTCGCCTTCACTTACCTGCCCACCCTCTACGCACCCACTACCCGCCTACCATGCGGTGGTGTAACATAATACTGCCTAGTTGGCACTCCCTCCACCCTAAACTATCAATCATAAGTCTTAACTAACATCTATATTCAACCATCACTATCAGTGTCATTGAGTTGCTCCATTTGCAGCGGATCGATTGCTCGAAGGTAATTAAAATATTTACTTAACAGCTCTAAATCTGGCATGATGAATGCTATCACATTAATTAATACGATCCTATTTTGATAATGAAAAATCCAAAATGTTTGACTACTTAGATATGAACGTGAAGTTCAGAATCAAAATGATTTATAATCTGTGATATTTCAACTTAATATATATGAACTTGAAGGAAAAATCTTCAAATTAAATTTCTTAATTACATTAGAGAGGAATTAAAACCACTATGGAAGTTCACGGTTCGTCCTTTTTTACGCAATTTTGAGGGCGAACCAACAACCGCGGTTTTTAAAGAAGCTTAACCAAACCGTGTCGGTAGACCAAACAAGTAAACTCATGCAACATAGTGACGGTGTTGTTCAAAAGTTTCTACACAATTTATTAATACGAACCAAAGAACAAATAAGCAAATAACATGAACAACATGTACCCTATGATTGCAAAACAATATAAACATTCAACCAGAGATGCCAACATTCCCACATCCTATTGTACAGGATTAAATGACGCTTTTACCCCTGGAACATTTAGTCGATCTCTTGACCCGTAATTTGTTGACCCGCTGAACCATGATCTACCAACAACTCGATTAATCCAACATTCTTAACACAATATTGTACCACTAAATCTTTGAAAGTCAAGTAAAATGATAGATTAAAAAACGATACCAAACTATTTACGACAAAAGATTAAAAGATAACTGAACAGCACAAAATTATTATTACAAAGAACATCAAACTAAATATCTTCAAAAACAATGTTCATGGTGCACCCTAATAGTTCCGTTAGTTTCTACCCAAAGTATACTTACAAAAACCCTAATTCAAACTTGCGATAAAATCTTGAAAATCAATAAACACCAACTTATCAAAAACTACCCCAATCGCGAACATCAAACCCACCGTCAATAGCAATCTCTTCGACTAGCAACCCATCAAGTAAACCGGTTCCAACCCGCATGCTAGAGTTGCTCAAACCACTTCCAAGAGTCTGAACCACCGGCATTGGTTCATGATGGTGAATAACAAATTTTTCTCCTAGTTCATACCAAAAACTAAGAACCCCTTTTGGTTTCCCGGATCTCGTGTTCACTTGACAACTAAAATTCTGCATCACATTCGTTTCAGTTTTTACAACTTCATTCATAAGCTCTTTGATCGGAACGTGAACTTCACCCAAGTTCTTATCATGAAACAACCGCACCGATTTGATCTTTACAACAAGTGATATGCGATTCTGCAACGCACCTGCTTCATCAATGATGAACTTCATCGGAAAATTCCACGTGGGATCGGAATCACCGTTCTTATCAACGGTGGTTCTTAGTTTCTGAATCTTGCCGATGGTTCCGGAGATTGAAGCGACTGCATAAACATCCATTTTGCCAATGAAAGTGGATTTCTTGAGACCTTTTGCGGATGCAAGAATTAGGTCTAAAGTTCGGTATTCCATGGTTGAAATCTTGACGGGATTTTGGAATGGGTTTAGATTTTGAAGAAACTTTGAAGATCTTGAAGCGATTTTGGAAGAGGCTATCGAAGTGATTTTGGAATTTATTTGAAGTTATAGGGAAACTGTGGGAATTTTGTGAAGTGATATGGTTATAGCTTCAATGAACAACGAAGAAAGTGATGAATAGATTTACATAGTATATCACTATATCTTATAATAATAATAAATGTAAATACTATATTATATAAAGTTTTACTTATTAATATAAGTTGGATAGATAAGTTAAAGAGCATTCATATTAGAGTCTCTAAAATTTGTGTTACTGAGTTTTTTATATTATATATATTGGTTTAAAGTGGTTGTGAGTAGAGAGATATAAAGAAACTGATGAAACTAGTAAATATAGAGAAAAAATATTCATTAAAGTAAATTAGAGAGAGAAAAAGTAGTGAAAAAGGTAAAAAGTATTATTATTTAATTGAATAGGAGAGAGAGAAAGTAGTAAAAAGTAAAAAGTATTATTATTTAATTAAATAGGAGAGAAAATATAGTATTTTTGATGAATTATAAAGAAGAAAATAGAGATGCTAATGTGAATGCTCTAAATAGGGGATGGTTTATAAAAGTAAGTAAATATAGTACTTGATATTGATGATTTGATATCGATATGTATTGTGTAAATAAATGCATATTATTTAAGAACAATCTTTTAGATGTATCATGAATATTACGATATGGCATTTGTATCAATGGTATAAGGTGATTGCTAAGGTGTCATTCGCTAAAATAAGTTGAGAACTCAAGCCATATAATAGATAAACGTGAAAATTTTGTTCTTACAAAAAAAGATATATCATGAATGTTTGAATAACATTGTCAGATGAATAAAGAGAACTTCGCAACGACACACTTAAAAAAAAAAAAGTTTATGATATTGTTAAAATTAACATTAAAAAGAATATAAAAATGTATTTAGAATGAAATAACAAGCAATTTTTAATAAAATTTATCTTTAGATATAGACCGGTTCGGATTGTTGAAATGTAGATTGACTCGGTTTTGAATGAAAATTATACCTATACGTATACAAATATAAGATTGTAAAAATGATATACTCAAAGTATATGAAAACAAAATATGTTAAAAGTATAAAAGAAAACCAAAATATGCTTAAAAATCTTAAAGTAAGTAAGAGCTTTTTACGAAACTAATGTTGCAGAAAATTATTTACCAAAGTAATATTAATTATGTGAAAAGTATTTACCTAAATGGTGTTGTATGCATTTAAGTTCTTTTTTTAACCTTGACTTTTATATATAAATTGTTATTTACAAATAACATTTTTATTCACATAATTGTTCTTAAATATAAAAAACCAATAAAGCCTTTTAATCTACGTGGTACAATTTATTTTTATGGTTTTTTTTCTTTCTCTTGTTCTATATCTTGATCCATCTCCAATGTTTATGTTTTGATCTTACTTTTTAGTACTCGATTCGTTTCCAACATGAATCGGTGTTAGATTGTGACGCCCCAAACTTCATGGGCTCGATAGGTCATCGGATTTACACAAAAGCACAATGATTTAAAAGAGGTTACACAGCAGCGGAAAATAAACTTCATTATATTTATATCAAAGTGCTACATACATGGATTATCAAATAATTTACATCATATATCACTAACTACTGCCAGCATTCTAACTACGTCCGCTAATGCCTTCAAGCTA
>WOUH02043149.1:0-11990 GCA_009936405.2 Stevia rebaudiana
TGTGATATGTGGGTATTTATATAAAAGGATAAAAGGTAAAAAGAAAAATTAAAAAAAAATCTTTTTTTTTTTTAAATCCGACCAAACGGTCGTTTTATTTGAATTTGAAATGGTCAAAGGCTCGACGACGCGGTCACGGGGGCAACGCCACCATCCAAAACGCCCCGATAACGCCCAGGGGGGCGGTGTTCGCGCGTGATGGGCGGCGTCATCGGGCTTGAGAACGCCCCACACCGGACAGTCTAACTGTAATCAATGAGCTTAAAATCAACTAATTTGGAAGGAGGTATCTCATGGCTTTATGACCTTCATGTGATGGATTTCCTCTGGAATGGTGGGCAGGTGGGTCACAAACGTTGTCTATGTTTCGTGGCGTGGATGATCTTTTGCTAATGGCTTAACTAGGTGACCGAGCTTAAAAATATTTGTTGGCCGTTCTATAAAAAAACAGTAAACTGTAAGATTTGAATCCTCACCACTAGAGAGACTAGGAGAGGAACACGTCATTTACTACTTCGATGTCCTCTTGAAAACCTGAGCTTTTATATAGTTTTTTCTTTTTTTTTTCTTTTTTCTTTTTCTTTTTTTTAACGGCCTTTTATATAGTTGATTTGAGTTTTTTAAGCAAAATCAGTTTAAGTCTAAATTTTTTTTTCTAAAATACATCAATTTAGTTCAAGTCAAAATGAGTTGTAAGTAAACAAGTAGTTCATTTGATTATTCTTTTATGTTTTTTTTTAATATGTTATTGACCACTTTTACCCGTTTGAACATTGAACTCATTATATTCATTTAGTTTTAGGTTACTCATCTCGACCCATAATGTAGTAATGTGTTATCCATCTCAACTTATTTCTTGTTATAATGTTACCCAATTCAATTAAATTACAAATTATACTCCCTAAAACAACTAAAATTTATCCTTCTTTGTGTCGAGATTGCAAGTCCTAATAAAGCAAGAAGCCATATTATCTTCAAAATGATATGTTTTTAGTTTCTATAAGTTAAATTATGATGTCGGTATGCGAGTATGTGACCTTAAGAATGAGCCAACAACAATTCTATAATTGATGTATTCCCCTGCCTAGACAAATAGCCATCCGCTTCTTAACAGCCTTTATTGAATTAATAACGAAATTAAGTCGCAAGATTACATAAAACTTTAATTACCATTATTTTTTTTTTAAAACATTTTCCATCTAATCAGTATGTACTTCCATAAATTTGAACAGACATCACTTTAATAAGAGAAAATCAACAATGTTAATACGGTGAAAACAATGGTTCTAAATTATACACATCTTGTACTATATAACACTATACGTTACCTATCAATATGATGAGACTTATGGTTCATATAAACTAAAAGTACCTAAACCTCTTTTTGTTAATCCCAAATGTTTTATTTTTGCAATCATAGTTTTGAAGATACCTAAACATTAATACATTGAAATAAATACAGAGGAATTGAGGATGTAAAGAAGTCCAACTATGATAGCGTGTGGTTTATATATGACCGATGGGTCGTGGACCACTAGGATAAGTTTTTTATAGCCTTTATGGAGTAAATTACCTAGAGTTTTTAAATTCAAATATTATCTAAATTTCCAAAAAAAAACCTTGAATAATGGAAGAAAATATATGATGTCTGTTCTCACCGGATTAGATACTATAGAGACATTGTCCTGGTGGTACCGCATACACTTCTCAAATGAGAGGTCCTATGCTGGGCGGCCCCGGATATCTAGGTAGGTTGCAAACTTTGTTAGCAAGCGACGGTCTTGAAATATCTCTGATTGTAGTTCAAGAAAATAAAAACAAATTAGATCTATTTTATTGGTATCTTTATTTAAATAATCATTAATTAATTATTATTATTATTTTACCTTAAGACTTCAAATACGTGTATCGAAAGACCATTGAAAACTAAAATAAAATCAAACCTGTAAAAAAAATTTCAGCACCTGCTCTATTAACTATTGAAAACAAAAATAAAAATCACACATAACAAAAATTTCAACATTGGCTCTATTAACTACTAATTGTCATTTTCTCGAAACGAGTTGACAAGTTTGCTAAATATTTATGTGTGTCTTTATAAAAGTGATTTGTAATAATATTGGTGATCGTAATTATAAGTTTGGTGACTGGATGGTGTCAAACGTCTTGCTTGATACACAAAAAAATAATATTAATGATGACCGGTAAAAAGAATGGATTTAATTTCCAACAGTTAATACTATTCCAATCAGTTGGCTTCAGTTTTTATATATAGTAAAACTCTTATATTATAAATCTTAGATTGATTTCGTAATAAAATATAACTCCAACAATTCAACAAATATATACACATTTTTTAGACACAATATGTTTTAACTGATAACCGTCAACCAAGTTAACTGGTATCATTCTAATACAGTTGACTAACACGTCAACCAATCGACCCTAAAGTCATGACGTCATTATTAATCCAGTCTCGCTAGACAGTATTTTCCAAATCAAATCCTGATCGTAAGTCGGCAATCCGGCAAACCAACAGCCATCTACCACCATCTCCTCCACCGCCTCCGCCTCCGCCACCCCTTGACTCATCGGTAAGTCACCGTCACCACCACCGGAAGCTACCGCAGCCACCGCTGGAACCCTATCCGCTACCCTCTTCTTCTTACTTCTCTCCATCTTCACCTTTCGACAAATCGCCTGAATCTTATTATCCACAACCGCCTTTAAATCACTCAACCTCTTCGAATCTCCGATCTTCCTCTCCAGAGTCTGATCAGGGAAATTTAACCGTGCACGATCTCCGCGTAGCGCATACGCAGCTCGATCGTAAGCGTATGCTGCCATTTCAGCCGATTCGTAAGTCCCTAACCACACTCTCTTCCTGTTATGCGGGAATCGGATCTCTGCTACCCATTTCCCCCAATTCCTCTGTCTTACTCCTGTATATAACTTCCTTTTCTTATATGGATTGATCAAATACTTTGAAAATGCAATTGGATTTGCTGTAACTCTTGTTTCCTGATCCAATTTTTTGGATAAATTGAAGAATTGGTCTATTTGTCTGACGTAGATTGACGATACTGGTGGTGCAAATAGAACAGGGGATGATAATGATGATGATGATGATGATGATGATGATGATGATGATGTTGATGTTGATGTTGATGATGATGAACAATTTGAAAAGATTGAGTCCAACGTGTTTAGATTTTGACCAGTTAAGATGAAATTGGATAATAAATAACCGAATCTGTTGTTTGAATCTGAATCGAAACATTTTTGATTCTGTGCATGCATGATTTTAGACAGGGGAAGAACAGGGGTTGTTAGAAAACAGAATTTGATTTGATGATGTGTGTGCATGGGGTTTTTATAGTGAATATGGGACCATATTAAAATCTTCTCTAAGGTAAATGCAAAACAAAAGAAAACAAAAATGGCAAAAAGAATGGATATTGCTGAATATAGTCTTGAAATTTAAAAAATGACGCTCTAGAAGTTATAACTTATTTTGAAATTATCTCTTATATATATTTAATGATTAATCTTATAGTTTTGTTACTGATATTGTACTATGTTATTAGAAATAACTTTAAATTTATATTAATAAACTTATTTTATAATATAAAGGTTAATTGCATGTGTACTAAGTACTGTATGTTATACTTAGTTTACAAAAATGAAGGGCCTTTAAGGGTTTAGCGAATAATTTTCAAGGACTTAAGGTTAAATAATGGGTAAAGGTTGAATTCTGACCTACGCTATAAGGACGCAAACGTTTACCATTAAACTGTTACACATCTATAATGATCATTTAATATATTGACTTAATAGAAATCCTCTAAGCGGAGGGTTGGGTGTAGTGGTTAAAGTCTTAAAGAGTAGTATATTTTCGTCCTAAAAAAAAAAAAACTTAATGAAAATCCTCAAGTTGTTTGGTAATAAGAGTAGTGATTTTATGATATGCTAAACACTATTATGAACCAAAGTATAAAAAAATGTCAACGGACGAGTATAACGTTATTAATTAACATGTTTTATTGGTATAAGTTTGTTTAAAACAAAATTTTCATATGTTTACCTATATTTATAGAAAAATGCTCTCCGGTACTATTGGTATAAATAACTCTCTGACTTGCATAAATAAAACTCTCTGACTTGCATAAATAAACTCTATGTTGGACCAGAAATAAAAGAGTTATTCTAGCACGTGGACCACAACACATGTAATTAGATAATTGGTTTATCCATTAAATGTGAAAAAGCTAGCCAAATTAAGTCATAAACTAAAAGATTACGTATGGAGTTAATAGTCTAGTATCAACCATAGTTGAATAATTAGTATTAATATATATTTTAATATACTTAAAGATAATTGTGTTAGAATGTAAAATGGAAAACAAATTTAATCATAATACAAAAAGTTCAACAACCGTACCAAATAAATTTCATTCATAACAAATATATTTTTAGGTTTTGAGGAGGCTATGTAGATCTTACCTCTATCTTAGGAAAAAGAGACACTCTATCCATAAAGACTTCCCGTTAAGAAACACAAAACCAAAACAAGCAGACAAACACATAAGACATAATGACTAAAATAGTAAAAACATATATATTATCAAACCATCATAGGACATAATATCCTCATGTAATCACATAAGCATAAAAGACACTAATGTAGTAACTAGTCAAGCACGTAGCAAAAATTAGTATGAAGTTAATAATAGTCTAGTATCAATCATAGTAGAATAATTAGTTTTAATATATACTTTGATTCACATAAGAAATTGCGTTAGAAGGAAATTGTATTATGTGTTTTTATCATATTTTCATTGCACCAAACGACCAAGGAGGAGGCAGAAAACCGTTTGTGTCGCCGATAAAGCATCAGTGGCAGGGATCGAAGCTACCGGTGTCGGAGAAACCGTTCTTTGTCAGTGCTGAGGGGTTTGAAATTTTTTATTTTTATTTTTCTTTTTGAAACCTAAGAGATGAGGCGGGAAGTGAGGTTAAGTATACTCTTGACCCCACATGTAAAAGGTCAACGCCACCTTCTTCGCATGTTTATTTGATGGAATGATGAAAAAGAAAGTTTATTAGACTAGTTCAAAGTAAAATAAATAAATAAATAAATAAAATCAATGGACCGTTTTTTTATTTGATTAAAAGAGGAGAAAATAATAATAATAATAAAAATGACCGTGGCCCATTGGTCCCACAAAAGTTGGGCCGATTATAAGACAATAAACAACAAAATGGACCGTTAAACAAATTCAGTTCGCCCAAGCTTAAATTGGGTAAATTTTAGTAAATGCAAATTAAAAAACGACGGGCCGGGTAGAGCCTTGAGGAGTCGATGTGCACAATCTTTTTTACGAAAACAACTGGAAGTCAGAAGATGTACCATAATTAACTGGAAACTATTAGCAAGTGGGCTGTTTAAAAGCCCTAAAGTTGAGGTTTGTACGATTATGGATAGAGGTGCACAAAAAACCCGTACCCGGAACTGGACCCGGGAAAAAAACTCGGAACCGGTTATTTTTGTACCTGGGTATTTTATGCCCGGAACCGAACCCTACCCTACCCGTAGGGTATGGACAAGGTATACATTTTAAGCTCAATACCCGTATCCGGAACCGTACCCGATTTATACCCGAAAAAACCCGAAAACCGGTTATTGTTTGTACCCGTACCTGGAATAATACCCGGTTTTTTAGTACATGTGCCCGATTTTATACTCGCTTTGTGCACATTTAACTCAAAATACGACATTAATCACACATTCATACTTGGCCAAACGTTATGCTTTCAGTTCATGGTTTTTATATGTTGTTTGTTGGACTTAGCTATAATTATGGCCCAGTGTGGGAAGCAAAATTTCAGATCGTAAATTTCTTCATTACTTCGTAGTACCATTAAATCATATGCAAGACATTTTAAAAGGGAGCGTTATATATATTTATGTATCTGACGTTATATAGTTGTTCTACCACCATAAGTTACTTTAAATAGTTGGTGGATGTTTGAGTTTAATCAAAACACTAAAACTTGTTAAAAGAAATCAAAGTCGCACCATAAACTCTCTAAAATTGACTTTCAAAAACATAACACAAACAACAAAGGCGATGACGACATCAACGAAGACGATTTAGAATTTTACAATGCATATTTAGTATCTATATTTTTGTAAGCTTTCAATTTTAAAAATAACTATAATTAAAATATTACAGTATGTTTTTAGCTTTTATATAACAAATTTATCTTAGTAAAAAACACTAATTATATTATAAACCCGAAGAAAAAGTATTAATAACCTTAAAACATGGCATTAATGAACTCAAAATCAAGGTATAAGAAAACCCGAAAAAGGGGTATTAAAATACCCGGTTCTTAAATACCCGGTTCCATATCCTACCCGTAACCGGTACATAGGGTATTGGTTTCTTGGTCAATACCCTACCCAGAACCGAAACCGGTTATTGCTATACCCGATTTTTCCGTCTTCAAAAATGCCCGGAACCGGTTCCATACCCGGAACCGGTTATTGAAAATACTCGGTTTGTGCACCTCTAGTTATGGATTTCTTACGATCCGTCATCGCCTAACAGATTTCAGCTACAATTTGTAAATTTATCGTGGATAAGACTAATCTTTCTTCGCTAGTTTTTAGAATAGTAAACACGTACACCCATCTATTGTATTTCTAAATTACTTCACCCATCTATTTTCATTTATAAACTGCTTCACACTTGTCTATAGCAGGATTGAACCCTAGACATTGAGAATAGAGGCTAGACACTTTATAACAATATTCTAAAATTGGCTCGTTTGTACCTTAATCTATAGTAAGCTAGTTTGTTTGACTCGTTTAAATTAAATTCATTATATTTGAAAGTTATAACCCAAATAGATGTTCAATCTGAATGTATATAAGGAAGGAGGTAGTGTTATCCACATCTTGTCTCACTTCCATTGATAAGATTTATCTATTTTAAAAATATTATCATCTGCTATCACACTATTCAAATTGGGCCAACTAAGAAAACCTCTTTATTCTTTAATCCCCTACCCTCACACCAGTTCCACTACTCGCATACCACCAACCCGCACTCTACCTGCAATGGTGGTGGCAGTGTTTGTCGCACGGGTAGGGGTCTCTGCACGTCTACGTGTGTCCACTCCTTCCTCCTCAAGCATGAGTTTACATTAACCAAAGCTAGTTGATTCACTTGTTTAGCTCTTGTTGTGTGTCCAATAATTATGCTCGTACATAAATATTTTTTTTATGTTAGTTTGAAGACATAGGGTCTTAGTTTGTTACGAGCTGGGCTATGGCTCAAAATTCAGCACATAATAAGAATTAAAAAAAACATGACAAGCCCAGTCGAGCCGGCTCTTGACTCGTTTCTTAATCACTACTTATTTTCTAAGAGCATCAAAATCAAAAATTTTCTTAAACTTTGTGTTTTTTGGTAGCCTCATAATGAAATATTAAAAGCCTAATTGAACCATTAACAAGTGGAATTTGATGAACAAATCACTCTTTTAATGTTAACCGGTCAAAAGGCTACCACACAATCTCTTACTCATTATGCAATATAATTTGTACAATCATTTTAAACGCACACTAGTCACTATGATAGTTGATCTTTTTGTCACACTTTGAGTAGCTAGCACTAGCACAAAATCACTTTGCTAAATCTATGCTAGGTGTGGTTTCTTTTAGTGTACATGCACGATGGTTATTGTAGATTTGTAGGTATAGTTTTCTCTTAGTGTAAATGTTGGATCATGAAGGAGGGATCACGTGATACAAACCCACACGTCATATGACATGCACCAATAGTTATTGAGTTGTCTTTATCCTTAACCAAGTTTATAGGGCTCCACCGGCTACCCCACCGCACGATGCAGCTGTTCCTGGCGAATTATTTACCGTTGATGTTTGGCCAGTGGCGAATCTTGAGATTATTGGCAAGGGTTGCCAAGATCATATATGTAGAATTTTTAGGGATTTCGTGGGTTGCCGGCCTATATATATAAAAAAAATTCGGTCGAAATCGCGAAATTTACACTACACGCTAAAAAATCAGGGGTCGCCAGGCCCTAAGAAACCTTCGCCCCTGATTAAAATGACAACAAACTTTTATATTATTTAATAATCTTCATTTTAAAACTTTATATATATTACTAATTATAGACCCGTGTATTACATGAGTTTGCAAATATATATTCTATTATATCAATCAAAGATTATTTAGCTCAATGGTAGCTCCATGACTTATTTATAAGAGTTCATGCGTTGAAGTTTTGTCTAAGGGTTTTATTCAGAGTTGATTTAGGGTTAGGTAGTTAGGTAGGTAGGTCGAATCACTATGCATGTGTTTTTTTTAGCTGTAGGGTGATCAATTTTCTAAGGTGATCGTATGTTTTAGAATTTTTTTATTAAAAAAATATATAAATGTAGTATTATAATATCAACAAATTTTTTTGAAATAATATAAAACTAAATTGCAATTAAAATTTACAGAGATTAACAAACTTTTATTAATTGTTATTAGTTACATAATTTCGTAATCAGTTGTTACTAAAATTAGTATTTCATAAAAAAGCCAATTATTATATAACTGCGATCTTATAACTTAATTAAGAAATTTTTAATCAAAAGTCACATAAATTTTCTCAATGAATTTAAATTATAGAAAAGTCAAAATTTGATTTTTATTGAATTAAAAAAGAATAAAATAGAAGTTTAACATAAAAATATATGACTGACATGTGACATTAATTGAAATCAATTATTAGACATAAATTTAATAAAAATTATAGAATGCATAAATTGCATTAGCATATGTTAATAAAAATTATTGAATAATGAATATACATGAAATAGTATCATTTAACATTTTCATAAAAACCATGTATCTGTAATCTTTATAAATATACTTGTGTAGATGTGTGCGCATGGAAGGTTGCAAAAGAGCATGGAAGGTTATGGGCTCTATGCACCTTTGCCTCCTCTTCTTGTTCATATACCTATATGGCTATATTTGTCGGTATTTATTAAGTATTAATAATAAATATTATAATGTTTCATCCTTTTTCTTTACAATATTTACCAGCATATACAGACGCTACGTACGAGCACTCACAAGAGGTCATCCATTCTCATCCCAAGTTTCAAAGGGTGAATAAAAACATGTAACTTACATCATTATCAGATATCATCTTATATTTATATGTTTTTTGTAAAAGCCAAACTAATCTATATCTATATCTATCTATATATATAATAAAACAAAGAGTTAATTACTATTTACGTCCCTGGGGTTTGTTTTTTTTAACCATTTCAGTACAAAAAAAAACTTTTATCAGTTGCAGGCCCTCACGTTGCATTTTTTTAACGATTTTAGTCCCTGAATCTAACACTGTTAACAAAATCAGTTAAATCCTCCTCACATGCTTCTCACATGAGGGTTTTATGGTCCTATTCAATTCTAACCATTAAACCTTATAATATATCAGTTTCCTCTCATTGAGAATTAATGAGCTGAAATAACACAGGTCTTATATGGCTGGAAAACAAATGCAAGAAAAAAATAATGTGCTGATCGTGTGTTTGTTAATGCTGAATCTTTGTTGTACCTTAGTATTGCTAGTGGAGGTTCATGTATGTATAGTAATGCATGTTTAAATAAGTTTTCAGCTATTATTATTTATTTTATTGCAGTATGGTCATTTCTTCTTCTATTGTTTAAATCTCACAAACATGTAGACTCACTTTCTCAATCTCAAAAGTGGAGGTTGGAATTTTATAACTCATTTACTTATTAATTTTTCTAAAACGAACGGGTAAGATAAGGTTGAAAAGTATTTTTACCATGAAATAATAACTTGTTTTAACTTGTAATTTTTGGATACAATGTCTGAGTAATTTAATTTTTCTTTCATAAAACACATTTAAAAAGATAAATAAAAACGTTTACTAGGATGCTGTTTTTTTAAAGACGTAAAGATAAATTCTCAATGGGAGGAAACTGATATATTATAAGGTTTTAAGGTTAGAATTGAATAGGATAATGTGAGAAGCATGTGAGGAGGATTTAACTGATTTTGTTAATGGTGTTAGCTTTAGGGACCAAAATCGTTAAAAAAATGCAACGTCAGTGCCAGCCTACTGATAGAAGATTCTTTTTAGTACTGAAACGGTTAAAAAAAGCAAACGACAGGGACAAAAATCGTAATTAACTATTATATTAATTTTCTTTCATAAATATGTTAAAATGAATAGAGATGCAATTATTTAAGTTTTAGATTAGGAAATATGCAATACTATTCTGGGCTTGATAAATACGCAGATCAATAAGTTTTAAGAGGATATATGCAATTCTCACTAAAATAATATAAGATAGTACTTTACTTTAAAAAAAGTTTCTTTAAGTGGAATTTTGACTAGCACGTCCATGAACGAGGTTCTAAACGAATTGCAAGCTAAAGTCATAGCTTTATGAATAGAGTTTGAGCCCAACTTTGACTTGTGTCTCGTCTCAACAAACAAGACTCGTTAAAGCTGAGTACGACCTCTTTTAACTTAAAGGATATTGGCTCGGCTCCACTGGTTTCCACACAATGTTCAAATGGATGCATGAAATGCAACTAAGTTCTTGTAATACGAGAGGTATAACTATGTTGTAAGAACACGTTAACCATATATAGAGACTTTAAACAACAAAATTACCCATTGGCAATGTTCTTGGGCTCCCATCCAGCGATGCTACTCACGTCAGCAAGTGCTTTTCTCCATACTTCAGCTTTAGTGACGTTCTTCATCTCTTGTTTCGCTAATGCTTCTCCAAATTTCCCATTTTGATTTCTCACTTCTGTGGGTTCCACATCATAAAATATAGGTATAACAATGAGCTCTCTCTCAGTCTTACATTTCATAATATGTGCAAGCTCGTCCAAACACCATGAAGAATCTGCATAGTTTTTGGAGAATATTATGACAGCAATTTGCGTTTCTTCGATAGCCTCAAAAAGGGATTGATTGATGAATTCACCTCGTGGAAGAGTTTCATCGTCTTTGTAAACCTGGATTAGGTGAAGTTTAAGAGTGGAGAAAAGATGATCTACAAATGTCTTGCGGGTGTCTTCTCCTCTAAAACTAAGAAATACGTCATATTTAGTTGATTGAAAAGGAGAGGCCATTGATGTGTTTTGGAATCTGAAAAATAATTTGAAACCAATTTAAATGAAGATTTATGTGGTTTGCTTTGTTTACCTGCTCAAAACGAATATATTGCGAAAGTTCAAAAATAAGTCAAAGAAATATGTTGTGCAAGTTAAAAAAAAAAAAAAAAAACAAAAACAAATCAAAGTCACTATCGTTTGTTTAAGGATCTACATGAGAATTATTCGCCCAATTAAATCTCCAATCTTTTTTTATCTGTCGTATATGAAACCTTTGTTATTTACAAAACAAAAATAAAAAAGTTATGTGTACGTTTCTGGAAATGCATGTATACCAAAGTAGAGCAATACAACGGCATACCATACAGTCAAAGGGGAATACTAAAAGTAGTCAAAGTATATTATATTCAGCATAAAAACACGCATCGAAATTGAGAAACCCAAATTAGCCATAAAAAATGAATATGTATACTTACCTGTGAATCAATTTGATGGTGCTTCGTTATTCCGATCAGGGGCAGGGGGGAGGGGTTTAGCTGACCAAGGGTTGCCGACGACAATCACGACGGTGATAACCGGTGGAGATAGAGGTCAGTTGGCCGGAGTCAACAGTGGAGGGAGGCTAGATCTAAAAGGGTTGACAATAGATGTAACCAGTAACCTCATTCTAAGATTGCATTTAACAACTACTTCATGAGGGCGGGCCTTGTAGCAACCGGTAAGGTTGCTGCTTTGTGACCTTGAGGTCATGGGTTTAAGCCGTGGGAAACAGCCTCTTGCACAAAAAAGTGCAG
>WOUH02043160.1:0-11990 GCA_009936405.2 Stevia rebaudiana
GGGGGGGGGGGAGGCACCGCTTCATCACCGTGGAAACCTTGTAATCATCCCATGTATAATGACCTCTCTATTCAATCAAACCATTCTTCCATTTCCAATGTGTACACTGTATGCTCCCCAACATCCACTTGAATCTATGTCTTTCTAAACGTGCTTGGTATAGTTTGAACATCATGATAAGTCAGCCTTCGAAGAAACTTTTTGCGTACAAACCAATGACACTGTCACAAACGTTGTTGAGGCTGTCATATGATGTTCTCTCGAACATTTGTAAATAATCATCAAGATTATTTGGAAAATCAGCATACACTAATTGTCTTATGGCAGATGTGCAATTTTGAAGTGTAGTAAAAATTGATGATCCTTGCATCGTATGACATATAAAAGTACTCGTAGATCATTTCATAGTCTCCGACGACTTCAAAAAAATTATTCTTTGGGCATACGAAATCTTCTTGCTAACATTTCCAGGGTGTTTGTTGGGTTTACATCATCAGAGTGGTCGAAAAGTTGCTTGTGTGATTCTTCCCGATCATCACGACGTATATATCTTTAAAAAAATGCAAAATATAAAGACAGATTAATATACAGAAATGCAAACATAAATACGGATTAAGTTTGTTTAAGTACAAAATTTAAAAATATTTACATACCTTCTTTAAGAGGGCCCCGTCGATTGGAAATCGTTTAAAGTTGTGGCAACAACGGTTGCCAAAAATTCGATATTACGTTGCGTTGTCTCGATGTTATTTTCTTCGCGACTTAACTACTAGTAATTGAATTGTGGTACCTTAATGCTAAACGGATCCACTTCAAAATTTATATTGGGTAATAAACGATAAAATATGTAGGATTTGTAGAGAGAATTTTAGAAGAAATTTTGAGAAATGGTGAAATGTTTAGGTTTATATAAGGTTTTAAATAATTTAATTAATTAATTTTATTTTATTTCACCCAAAGGATACCCAATGGCTGGCGCTGAACACACACCACCTAAACCCATGACGGACCCAGGAATTATATTCATGGGGGACGGAAACTTTCTTAGCGTCGTTTGAGCATCGTTATTTAATAATTTGTCTCTGGCGGTTTGGGTCGAATCAGGTCGTGACAAGTTAAAAAAATAATAAGACAAATTTTCATATACAAAAACATAATGGGCTAGTGGTGAATTTGATTTAATTTATTTAATTAATAACAAACTTGTTTAATATACGTTAATTGTGCGTTTTGTTAGCTTATAAAAAAATAATAATGGACTTAAGCTTATTTTAAACTGTTTTTATATTATCCGTATGACACTTCTCAACTTGGGTTTTATAATTAAGACAAGAAATTAAAATTGGATTGGGGACGGTCACAAAATCTTATGAGGGGACGGTCGGGATTTTAGCATATATGAACCACTGAATTTTTTTTCAAGGAGGGTGGATGCCTCCCTTAATCAATTAATAGGTACGTCCTTGACCCAACCCCGCCTTGAACTCAGCGGTGGTGTTCTCGGTCGGCCCCGAATAAGTGATTTCCTATCCTCGTGAAACCCCGGCTCCACTCCATGTACTCTAATACATTTAGCGGCTGTTTGTTTAGCTCTTAAAATGTGTAACACCCCGAATTTTTAGTATTGTGATTACGAGACTTAAATAAACTTCCATCTGTTTCATAGCGTTCTTCTGATTAGATTCCAGTATTTAGAACATTAGAAATTTTAACGTTACCTTAGTTTAACTAAGTGTTTATATAAAATAAACGCTTTGGTTATATTCGTATAAGAATTTAGAAGTGTTTGAGTGTATGCGGTGGGCTGGTGTCTGAGTTCGCCCTACATACACCCTATATATAAGAATTGTCAATATGATGAAAGTATACTTAGGCGAGGTGTGTGGATCTATAAAGATAGTTCATATAGATCTAAGATTCTTATATGTGTGATGTTTGATAAACGTATTTAAGTTATATATACGTATGATATGATATTGGTTTGTGACGTTATGCTTTATAGTGTTAAAGGAATATTGGCCTTACTTTAAGTATTGAGGTTATCGGGAGACTTCCATGTATTGAAAGTGTGATGGGCTAGTGGCTGGGTTCGCCCTATATATAAACATCGTCAGTATAATGGAAGTATATCCGAGTTGGACTTATGAGAAACCGATACGGTGGGACAATGCTTAGAGTAAACCAATGTTGTTTTAATATTATCAAGTATGACTGGGTGTGAATGGGTTAAATGTGGTGTGAGCAATGTGAACCGATCTTAGGCATAGGTGAAATGTACGGATCAGGTCTTCGTGATATGCTGTGTCATATGCGAACATTGTTCAGATATTGGTAATGGGGTGATAAAATAAATAATAAGTTAGAATCAGTTGGTAATGTAAGGGTATGAGTCAAAGGAGCATTCCCAGGAAGGGACTATGAGTAAAAGCCTTGATATACCTTACATTGGAACTATGGAAAACTTATTATAGTCTTTTATAATGAAATGAATGTCTTTGTGTTGGATAAATATTATATGATATAATATATTATTATGAATGTGTGTAAACGTTTCGAAATAGACAAATTAACTGTAAACTTAGAACTCACCAGCGTAAGCTGACGTTTTTGAGTATGCATATCAGATGCAGGGGAAGCTTCTGAATGCAGGTGACGGACGGATTAGCTTGAAGGCATCATGGACTTAGTTATGCTGGCGTATAGTTAGTGATATTTGATGTAAATTATATTAGAAATAATGTAATAGCACCTTGGTTTTAACAAAATGAAGTTTATATTCCGCTGCTGTGTAATCTTTGTCTTAACCATTGTGCTTATGTGTAAATCCGATGACGTGGCGAGCCCATGGAATTTGGGGCGTCACATATAACCTTTCATAACCCCTACGTATTTACATAAATTACGTTTAGCATAACAACAACTTATAACATAAACTTTAATATGTTCACGTATGCATGTCAGGCCCTAAAATCATTAAAACAGTTAAAGAGGGGGCTCGAAGAACTCACCTGATTAACGTGATAGAAAATATGGTAGAGAGAGAATAAGCAATCCGTAAGCGTAACCTCCGTGATAGGCGTGATAACCGATCGATCGAGCGTGCGTTGGATCTCTGTGTGATACGAATCAGAAACTCAGCGAGTGTGGGTGTGAAATGAATTCGTTTTGATTGTGCACAACTCCTCTGCTCATCGACCCCTACTTATAGGCATAAATGGGTTTCCTTCGCCCCACGCGCAGGTTTTGGCCCCGGCGGTGCGCGACACGCGTATGGTTTACTTAGTCGAGAAGATTTCCAGCTTTTCCACCCTCGCGCGATGCGCCATATTGCCACCCTACCCTGCGCGACACGCATAGGGTACCAATGTATCCAGGCCTCTACGAGGCTGCCACATGGCGCCTCGTCACCGGTCCCGAGCCTGACACGTGTCCCAGTCAATGCCACGACAATTCTTTTGTTGTCACGTGGCTCCCGAGCCTGCCACGTGGTGACACGTGTCCCCCGAAGCTGGTTAACGCTGCTGGTTAACTTCGAATCGCATTTCCCATTTCGTTTGAACTCCGTATTGCGCGCGGTTTTCGCTTATGTTCACGATTTTCCATTTCCTATCAAACCCAATTGGTTTCACCTTATAAGGAGGTGTTGGAATTTCATGCCTATGGAACGTTACATCTTTTTGCGTGTAACTTCCGAACCGTTGCTCGAATCAAAATTCCATATACACTCAAATGCTTCTAAACACTTATACGAATATGATAAAAGAGTTTATATCATTTAAACTTTGATTTACATTAGGGTACCGTAAGTAATACAATTGTCCTAACACCGAAATTTGATCATAAGCATACTAATTAACAGACAGAAGATTCCTCTTACTCTCGTATACAAAATTCGGGGCCTTACAATTATGGTCTTACATATCACTTATGGATTTATATTCGTTTGCGCAATGGATCATTATGTCTTTTATTATTATATATATAGTGAAATCCTCACCGACTACTTTTGTAGTTGACATGTACTATTTTACATGTGTAACAGGATAAGAAGATAAGTTGCTATCATTTAGGATTGCATGGACCTAGATAACGGAAATGGAATTACATAATTTGTTTGTTGTCTTATTTGATTCAGTGTATAGAAACTTGTGATTGTTTAGTGAAATGGTATGTTTTGTGTAATAAAGCAACATTGTGAATTAATATGTAACACTAGTGGCACGTGTGATGAACAATCGCATCATGCCCCAATGATTCTGCCATTGGTTGGGGTGTGACAAAATGCATGTCTGCTCCAGTGTTTAGCAGGGATTTGCCTTAGCCAATCAAACAACTTGACATCTTGTGTTCTTATTTCCTCCATTGCCCTTTCAAAACCAGTCATTGTTGTTGCAGTTGCAACTTTCCATAATAAATCTTTATATAAATCGCCTCTCCAACTTCCTGTTTCCATGTTCTCGTGAATGTGTCTTAAACAAAACCTATGCTCTGCACCAGGTAATACTTTTTCAACAACAGGTATAAGTCCCTACAAATCAACAATTATTAAATACATGAACATGAGTGTATGTAAAAAAAAAAGAAAGTTGAAATATTAAATACCTTTTGTCGGTCGCTCATAAAGGTGAAATTTGAATTTGGTAACAGATCCAAATCATCACCAAGATTTTCCAAAAACCAGGACCAGGAACTAGTTGCTTCAGACTCAACAACCACATACGCAACTGGGTAGATTCCGTTGTTTGAGTCCACCCCAACTGCAGTCAAAATTTGACCTGGATATGCCCCGTTCATAAAGCATCCATCCAAACCTATTATGTCTATCCCACATGCTTTAAAACCTGCTTTCAGTGCAGCAAAACAGATGTAGACCCTCCTGAATTGTCTAGTAGGACTTGAGGGATTACACTCGGACTCAAAATCAAACTTAATAGTTGAACCAGGATTGGATCTGAGCAACTCTTCACAGTATTGTCTTAAAAGACCATATTGAGCCTGAAATTCACCATTAATTTTTCTTAATGCCATATATTTTGCCTTGAAGATCTTTTGTTCAGAAACATCAACTTGGTTCTTCTGTTGTAGCTGTTGTTGGAGAGCCCTTATTGGGATGGTTGGATTTGTCTCAACAATATGTTCAATTTCTTTTGCTAAAGTGCTAATAGTGTAGATTCGTACTTTTCTTCTACACTTTTTCTTGAAAAGTACAAAGTCCAAGGGCAGGTGGTAGGTGGAAATCTCACTTTGTTTTTAATGCACTTGACCCACTTGCTTTGGATGCTTTTGAAGATTCCTTTTTACCCCCTAACCCACTATTTTATGGTGTTTCCTCATTTTATGTGACACCCCGCTCCCCGGCCCCCGGTCTCCGACCGGTCCGACAGCGGTTTGTCAACTGATCCGTTCGGTATTGCAGGATCGAGTCAACCGGTTTAATATCCAACTCATATTACACGAAAACATCATTTCATTTCATATCATAATCAGAGTTTACATCAGTGCGGAAGCAAATACAGTTACATATCAAGTAATAAACAAATACAACACGATCCCCCGTGAGTCTTCCCCATATCCTGTTTTAGATACCTGAGATTACATATAGTTTGAAAACGGTCAGCTTACGCTGGTGAGTTCACAGGTTTTGATATCTTCAGTAAAACCTTTGTTAGTTGATTAAGACCATAATACTATTTGCAAAACCGTTGATCAGACTATTTCCGTTACTTGTTATTACCATAGAAGTCTGGCACCAAAGCGTGATATGATTTTGCCCCATATATGAGTACCATAGATCATATAATTGAGAGCTAATAATGCATCCACGTATACCTCCTGTTCTACCGCATGAGGTTTAACAGACCCAGTAGTACTACTCATTATTACCCTGCCACCCAGTGTTAACGGTCCAGATTGTAGAGGACTTAGATTAAGTGGTATAGAGACGTTACAACGTGTTACAATTATGTAATAACAGATAGTATTAAGTGATATGTATATGTAATCTCCCCCGTATTGTAAAACAATAAAATCGTGAATTGAAAGAGGGGCCGTGAAACTCACCTGATAGATGTGATAACGAGATAGAGAATATGGTAGAAAGAGAGTAATAAGAAGATCAGCAATCCGCGAGCGTAATCTTCGTGAGTCTTGCGAGAACTGATCGATCCGAGCGTTAACCGAGCTTCGTCGCTACAATAACCGGGATAATCGATAGCGTTTGTGTATGTAAGAGTTCGAAATGAGACGTGCAGCTGAGTTATGCTCGAATTCTGCTATTTATAAGCAGTTAGGGGGAGCCACGCGTGGCGCGCAAAGGAGGAGGGACCGGCTGCGCGACGTGCGTAGCCTTCCTGAACCTCCGGGCCTCCACGAAGTTTCCACGTGTCGCTGAGTCAGTGGCTTGGGATCTGCCACGTGTTCGAGACTTGCCACACTGATTGTTGTGTTGCCACGTGGCTCCAGAGCCTGCCACGTGGTGACACGTGTCCCTCGAGCCTGGTTCGGTGCGACTGGTTAACTGTTTTCGCGTTTCCCGCTTTGTTTGGACTCTGTTTCACACGCGGTTTTTGGCTACGTTCACGATTTTCCATTTCCTATCCAACACCATTGGTTTCACCTCCAAAGGAGGTGTCGGGATTTCAGGCCTATGAAACGTTGTATCATTTTGCGTGTAACTTTTAAACCGTCGCTCGTATCAAAATTCCGTATACACTCAAATGATTCGAAATACGTATTAGAATATAATGAGAATATTTATTTCATATAAATATTGAATTACAAACGGCGTATCGCCGGATTACAGATAGTCAAAGACCGGAAAATGATCTGTTGACCACCGGAAAACGGCCAGTTGTTATATATATATAAACGTATATATATTAAAAGTTATAACCTTTAGTGGTCAAAATATAATAAAAAGAACTTTATCTCATATTTAAAGTGGACACGGTGCACAAACTGCCAAAAGCTGAAACTCTTTCATGCGACCCGTTAGATCAACCATAACCCACAAACTCTTTCTCTTTCACCCGCATTTGCCCTTGTGACCATCGGTCAAACCGCCAATCCAGCCTTCAATCTCGCTATCCTTTGACCCCGAAATCCTCGTATTCCATGTTCTTCTTCATCACGAATACAAACCCATAACCAATTCCTTAAATATCGCAAAACATTTATGGTCTATGACTGAAGTTTCCATTTCGGTCAAACCGTGTTTCAACTCTATGCTCCTCTCACCTTCGAGTATAAATACTCCTTAATACCCAACTCCTCTCTCACTCCCAAACACACTCACACCGACAGAACCGAGCCATAAGCATTCAGATCGAAGCTTTGACCAGAAAACTACCTTAAGCTGTCGCCACTATTGCCGCATGCGATGTCTCCATCCACCCACTGTCATTCAAAGGTAAAACTTTCAATAGACTCGTTGTGATTCGTTCTATAGAAACCCTAAACCAAATTGAGGTTTTAACATATAGATTCTACGATTGTATTCAGATTTGGTGTTCTTGATACAAAACAGATCAATTTGGTGTTCTTGATACAAAACCTTGGCGAGGTGGTTAAAAATACGCTTATTAACCTCAAGGGCGCTGGTTCAAACTTCACCCCGCTCCCCTGGCCACCAGTTTTTATTTTATTTTTCAATTTTCAACTTTAAATTATTTAAAATGTCTTAAAACTTTATTAATTTATAACTAATTAATCTTAAACCCATTTATAACCCACTTTATATCAAAATTCATCATTTTCAATTTGTAATTTAATAAAAATAGAAAACTTAAACTTTATTAAAGTTCGTGAAAAAGTAATTTTAATATTTTAATAATTAAAGTTAAAATAAAAAAGTAAATGATAAAAACATACAATTTCATAAATATTTTTTATAAAAAATCTGAATTTAAAAAAATCTAATTATAAAGTTTTTGTTAAATAAAATTCATTTATTTAATATAAACATATCATAAACTTTATTAATACATAATACATATTAAATCAAATAAATTATATAAAATTCGAGAAAAATATATATTTAAATTCTAGAATTTATTAATTAAACTTAAAATTGTTTGTTTAAGTAAAATAATTATTTAATTAAAAACAATTGAAAAGTTATTTAAATTATCTAATATATGAATCTAAAAGAATTAAAATTATTATTTATTTCAAAATAGTTTATATAAATCTAATTTATATATATTATTTAGTTATCTAAATAAAATTTATTAACTAAACTTAGACACCATTTATATTATTAAATCAATAAATCAATCGGTGAAATCATAAAATCTAAATTATCAAACATTATTTTTGCTCTTATATTATTTTTAGGAATTAGACTAATTATAAGATTCATTATCATTATCATATTCTAGGTTGAATTGTGATTATTACAACTAGTCAAGTTATAATATTTGGATCGCATTGCAAACCTTGAGTTTTTTTATTCCCATTTTACTGTTTCGTTTTTTGGCTCTTAGGCATGTCTTTACTCACAAGTCATCGATTCAAACGTATAAAATTATCAAATGTGAATTCTACATGTTTATTTTATTATGTGCTAAACTATGTACTTGAATGTTATGTATTTATTTGCTCATATTTGCTCATGCATCCATTAAACTTATGGAAGTGTTTTATCTTTCATAGTTTAATGAAGACTAAATGATGGTGTTGTATCTCTAATCACATTTCTTGACATTGAATGAAAGAGATTTAATTAACCTTAGTATTTTGATGAGGACTATTTTATCTTCCTTTGAATGAAAGAGAGTAATTATCTTAGTAGTTTGATGATCAATATTTCTCTTACATTGAATGAAAGAGATTTGATTATCTCTAGTACTTTGATGATGACTATTTATCTACCATTAAATGAAAAGGTTTTAACTAATCCTAATAGTTTAATGAAGATTAATGTTTAACACTACTCTTTCAAACAATGAATCCCATATTGTCATTTACTCATACTTACATATAATGTGAAAGGCTCACCAACTATTCATTTAGTTGCTCAAACTCTATTTTACATGTGTAAGAGGTTGGAAAAATCAAGTATGTGACGATCTAGGACTTTATGAACCTAGACTACAAAAATCAGTTTTTTATTTGTATTTGTTTTTATCTTGAACAATGTATTTCAATTTGAATCAAATAAATATTTTTAATGTTAAATATTGTAACACTTAGTGGCACATTTGAGAAGGGTTTAATAAGTGGTTTAATAAGCTGTTACAAAATTCAAAAAGGTGAGGTGTGGGCACGGGTCTGGCGGATACTAATGAGCAGGAAAGAGAGGAGTATTTTGGTCATAAATGGTTGCCACATATCAGTTGGTTAATGTGTAACATGTCTAGTTTAGGTGGACGTCTCATTTTATTGTGTTACATGTGTTATTTTTGCAATTATAAGAAATCGAACTTTAGAGAATAATGTTTATTACACAATGTGGCATTTTAAGTTTTCATAATTATCTCATACTTCAATTTAGTTAATATATTGATTATCACCAACGTTAATTTGTAATCTTGTCTTGAGATTACGTCTATATGTTTTCATTTTGAATGGAAATGCTTAGGTACCAAACGATACCATAATACTTATGGTAATTTCTATTTTTGCAAGTGAAAACATATATAGTTTCCACAAAATGTCACATAGTTGGAGAAGGCCAACAACCTCGCTAAAAAATCTAATTTAACTTACGTTGTTAGCAAGTTAAACATGAAAATTGACCGTTATTATAGAGGTCGGAGTTTTAATTCCTCTTTTTATTTTATTTTTTGCTCTTTTAGAATTTAGTATTTGTATAAATAATTTGTTTAAAAAGGTGTTTATTCTTATATTTATTTAAACTTCTTTTTGTTGTTTTTCTTTTGTTGTATCTTTTTTATTTTTTTGAATGACGGTGAGTCACTTGTATGCCCCAAAATGGAATCTTGTGCATCAGACTCACAAGCAGCCTCCTTAATCCTAGATAAGGGGAAACCTGATTGAATCGGTACGACTCCCCCCTTAGATCAGAATCGAATCCGAGACCTATGACTTATTAGGTTTTGTAACACCCATGACAACCTCCCACATCGTGGATGTTGGGGATATACATCATCGAGGATGATGAGTCCTTAAGAAGAGGGGGGGGGGGGTGTGATTGCAAAACTCATGGCAACCTCTCACATCGTCTGTAGATATGTGGATAGGAGAGATTCATGGATCATAAGTAATGCTCTGCGTCTTAAATTACCGACTCATTTTGGGCTCAGTTGGCTTGGCTGTGGAGCATAAAGAAGTTCACAGCTAATCATGCTTAGGTGAGAGTATTATCAGGATCGGTGACCCCCTAGAAAAGTTTCACTTGGGAAAACAAAAACAAATATGTGAGTTCATAAATGGGCTATCCCTCAGGGGCAAAGCAAACAATATTGGTGATTACGATGGGCCCAGGGTGTTACGAAGTGGTAACAAAGACACTCTTGTTTCATTCAGGATGTTGGGGCAATATTTTATCGAGGACGATGACTCCCTCAGGGGATTGATTGCATCACCCATAGAAACCTCATAGGAGAGATTCTTTATTCATAAGTAATGCCCTGACTCATAAGTCACTGACGCGTTTTAAGCTTAATTGGCTGTGGAGCATAAAATGTGACACCCGTAAAATTTAGGTCCAAACTCGAATCCACAAACTCTTTGTAGTTGATAAACTATATGTTCATTATAATTTATTATGAGTAATTGGGTACTCAAAGTAACGACAAACACAAACACAAACTCAAACATACTCATTATTCAGAGAATATGAATTATCAAGGAACATACACAAATCATATATCACTTGGTGAAATGAATAAACAAACCTAAGCTAAAAAATAAGCAAAAATAATAATAAACATAACGCAATATAAACACGGAAATTGGAAGATACAAGCACCCTGGAGAAATTGGTAAACAAAACAAAGAATTATGAAAATTATGTCCATCACGCCACGCGAGAGATCCCATCACAACCATCGCGACATGCAAGCCAAATCAAGTCAACCAGAACTGACCCTAACTATTTTGTGTCTAGCGCCACGTGAGAGACTAGCCCTTAAACCCTCGCAACACGCGAAAGCCGCTTCAGTTGAGAAAAAACAGTTTTTACCATTTTATGGACTTCATTCCCTCTTTCGAAAACCCTACGACCTCAACCGTTTACAGGGTGTTTTTGGCGTTCAAAGGAGCAAGTAGCGCATTGAGATCAAGGCTTGGATCGTTTGGAAGTGCTTGGATCATCCTATAATCGTTATTTTTTCGAATCATCGCAAACCGTGAGCATGGATTTATTATTCCATGCATTCTCTATTGTTTTATGGTTTCTTTTTCTTCTGTTATTATCCAAACAACCGTTCATAATCAAATACTAAAGTATACTAAGAATCAAACATGTTTTCTTAATGATATCTCAAGTTTATGAACCAGAAACTAAGGACTCTTTTGCACAGACCATAACCCTATGCATATCTAACCAAAACAGTTGATTCAAAGGTATTACCCTAACTTTTATGTGTCCTATTTTATTTTCAATTGGTTTCATGTGATTTGATGACTGTTTGATTGGTTAACTGTGCTAAACATGTTCAAAGGTCAAAGTTGTCTTCGGGGAAGAAATCCTAGCTTCTGTTCCCGAGACCATAACTATTTGTAGACATATTCAGATGATTTAATTCATTTTGTGGTGTGATATCTAATGTGCTAGTAGAATAATCCATATGGAATGAACTTATGTGGACGTGTATAAATTTAATGGTGAATTTATACATTATGTTATATATCCAAACTGTCAACTGCTATGACCTAGTCTTGTTGTTTTGATGATTTTGAACAAACTACCTACTGTATGATCATGATAAAAGATGTTATAGAATGTTAAGAAATAAGTTATGCTATTTTATGAATTTGATAAACTAATTAGATGATTCAGTATGTGAACTGTATGCAATAAGTGA
>WOUH02043261.1:0-11982 GCA_009936405.2 Stevia rebaudiana
GCAGCAGTCATCTTACCGAGCATTCTCAGACCAACATGACTAAGAGTAATTTTTCTATATCCCAAAATATCCTTAAAATCTTAGATTATTCTAAAACATATTTTGATATTTTGTAGAGAAATTGTTTGAGTTCGACGACATCAACTCTATGCTTTCGATTAAAGAAGAAAAGTCTGATTCTCCTGCTCCCAAATCACATGCTGGTCTCCGATCCTCAAAAAACAAAAAGAGGAAAACTACTGAAATCATCGACCTTGACTCTTAGACCGTGGGAATGGAGAAGATTTAATAGGTAAAATTTATAATTATATTTTATAATATTCTCAAATATACTGAAATTTTCATATAATTTATGAAACAGGGATTGAGGATGATTGCTGAGGAAAGGAAACTGGTGTATGTTGACCTTCAAGATGTCATATGCCAAAAGCAAACCGCTGTTCACAAGTGCGCTGCCCTTTACCAACAGATCGTGAGTTTGAAGAAAGAAAATCAGGATCTTAAAACTTCCGCTAAACTCCAAGTAGACGAAACGATTGAAAACGCCAAACATTCGGCTATCATTAGTATCTTACAAGCCAAAATCCAGATGGCGAAGGAAGCCAGGGATAAATGTTTGCACCCCACTTCCCGGCCCCCGGTCCCCGACCTCCGGCCCAAGAATGGATAGTCACTAACTAATAATCAAAGAGGATCGAAGCACAGATTTATACACAAGCCAAATTACACCAAAACATACCTTTTCATTTCATACAATAATGTATTACAGCGGAAGCAAATATTGTACAATACAATAATACAATAAAACAACCTTGCCAGCCTTCCCTTGTGTTGCTCATATACCTAAGATTACATATAAATGAAAACGGTTAGCTTACGCTGGTGAGTTCACAGGTTTTAACATTTCCCATAAAACCTTTGTTAATTGGCATTCAATATCACATCTTGATATATCTCATGATATTAATGTGTATGGCACTTAATATCCCCATCTTGATATTATCTCAGGATATTAAGGCTAGTGACCACAATACTATTTGACAACTGTGAATCAAACAGTTCCAAGGATGTTATTAACATAAATGAACTGGCGCCGAGGCAGATGGTTTTTGCCTCCCATATGATAATCACACATCATATAAATTAGGTCAATAATACATACGCGTGAAGGAAACTATCACCGTATGAGGTTTATCAGACCCAGTAGTACTACCCATCATTACCCAGCCACGTGGTTGTGTTAACGGTCCAGTGTGTAGAGGACTTTTATGTGATAATGGAAACACTTATGTAATAACGGATAGTAATTGTGTCATGGATTCATTTTATATGTATAAGTAATCTCCCCCGTATATAATAAAACAAGTAAGTGACAAAAGGGGCCATGAACTCACCTAACAAGCAGCACAACGGCTAGAATAAGAGAATAAGAGAAACGAGCGATCAGACGGGCGAAACAACTGCTGCAGCGTGATAACGTATCTCCACACGTATACTGAGCGTTTCTAGCGGGCTAGAATCTTCACTAAGTTGCTAGGAGTGTTTGGCGAAAGTCGGGATCAGAGGAAACAAACGAAACCTCTCTGGACCGAATGAGCTATTTATAGGATTTTGCCAGGGGACCTATGCGCGTCGCACAGCCTCAGGCTTCCCTATGGCGCGCCACGCGTGGCTATGGCGGCTTAGCAACCTTCCGTTGGCTGCCACGTGGTATGCTAACTCACCTCGTTAGCTGCAACGTGGCAGGGTGACTCAGCCATAACGAATCCTCGTCACTAGCCACGTGGCAAGGTATGGTGCCACGTGTCATGGCCTTGCCACATGTCCAGATGACTCGCACTCGATATCGGGTGCGACTGGTTATTTTGTTTTCGCGTTTCCCGCTTCGTTCGGACTCCGTTTCGCGCGTGGTTTTCACCTACGTTCACGATTTTCCATTTCCTATCTAAACCCATTGGTTTCACCTCCCAAGAAGTTAGTGAAATTTAGGACCTATGGAAGCTTGGATCGTTTTGCGTGTACCTTTCGTACCGTTACCCGAATTGGAATTTCGCTTATACTCAAATGAATTGAAACATGATTTCTAATGTAACAGTAATCTTTATTTCACATAATTTCTGAATTATATTATGGTAATAACCAGATTACAAATTACTCAAGGTGGGAATCGGATCATAATCGTACTAGAAAACAACCAGTTGTTATAAATGCACTCTTCACATCAAGCTGAAAAACCTTGAATTTTCTGAATGAAGCAAAAGCAAGAAAGATTCGAATAGCTTCAATTCTTGCGACTGGTGCATACACTTCATTGCAATCTATTCCTTCAATTTGACTGAATTCCTGAACCATAAGTCGAGCTTTGTTACGCACTACAATTCCTCGATCATCTCTCTTGCAACGAAGAACCCATCGAGTGCCAATTTTCTTGGTACCTTTTGGTAAATCCACCAAATGCCAAACTCCAAGTTTCTGAAATTGTTGAAGTTCCTCTTGCATCGCATTCACCCAAGAAGGCTCTTGCAAAGCCTTAGTCACTGATTTTGGTTCAATTTGAGATATGAAATACGCAAATGACCAATCTTTAAGACTTCTTGATTCTCGGATATTAGAATATAAGACGGAGGATGTCAATTGGTTGCGAGTCTTCACACCAACTGTAGGATCGCCAATAATGTTGTCTTGGGTATGGATGTTGCGTATTCTAGTTGAAGGATGGTCAGGAACCACCACACTAGAATCCAAGTTTGTAACATTCTGATCTGCAACCACTGGTTCTACAACAACAGGATCAATAATCGTTTGATGTTCATCAAGTGATTGTTCTACATTGTGAGAAGTTGCATCATGAAAGTCATCTAAGTCATTATCGGAGGATAAATCTCGTTTTCATTTGAAGTACCCGAGGATTCAGATTGATCAACAACAGAGGTAAAATACTCTGTGATACATCAGAAGACGTATTTTGACTATTATACAACATTTGAACCAAGAGATCATCATCTGAATAATGAGACTGTAAATCAAAGGAATCAAATAATCCATTGTAATCGAACATCCAATCGGGACCTTTTCCGGCTTAAGATGGTGTAAAACGTTGAACATCTACATGAAATCACTCTTCAATTAAACCGGTGCGCTTGTTGTACACCCGTTTATTTGGAGTGTTGTAGCCAAGAAGGTAACCATCATCAGCTTTTTCATCAAAAAATTCATCCTTTTTCAACATAGTGCATGGTGCACCAAAAGGTTTAAGGATTAGGCTTTCGATTGTTGAGAAACTCAAAACATGTTGTACCATGTCGTTTGACGGTAAGCACTCGATTCAACGTGTAACACGCAGTTGCAATTGCTTCACTCCATAAATGAACCGGTAGCATAGAATCTGCTAACATCGTGCGAACTGTTTCAATCAAAGTCCTATTCTTTCTTCCGGCCACTCCATTTTGTTGTGGAACATATGGAGCACTGAATTCATGGATGAATTCCTTTTGAATTACAGAATTCCTCCATGTTGGAATTTTTGAATTCAGTCTTGTTGTCACTAGGAATGCGTCTAACTTTAAGATTGTACAAAGACTCAAGCTTTGTAATCAGAAATTGTAAGCATTCAAAATTTTCTAACTTAGCTTACATAAACATCGCCCAAGAAAATCTTGAAAATTCATCTATCACGACCAAGCAATACATATCCCTTTCAATACTTTTCTTGTTGATTGGACCGAAAAGATCTATATGCAGAAGTTCAAGAGGAATCACAATCGAGTGAAAGGCTTTGCTTTTGTGTGACTTGCGATGTTGTTTTCCCTTCTTACATGATACACAAACATCAGAAAGATGAAAATGTTTGACACTAACTCCAGACACTAGATCAATTCTAATCAAGTGATTCGTCTTCCTAAGATTAATATGACCCATACGACGATGCCAAGACACAGAATCTAGTTCAGTTGCTTTGGAGATATAACATGTATCATTTGAATCTGATGTGGATGCTTTTGACATGTCCAATACATAATTATTATTACGTCTTGGAGTTGACATTAAAACCCAATCTTCTGGAATTTGAAATCCGACTTTCAAAATATAACAATTTTTATCATCAAAGAAAACCGAAAACTTTTTATCGCAGATTTGAGATACATTCAAGAGATTATGATCAAGCTGCTTGACATAATTCACCTTTTCAAAACTGATTTTACCAGTTGATAAACTTCCTTCACCTGTTATAAATCCACCTTTGTTTCCCGCAAACGTGACATAGCCACCTTGAATTGATTTGACATTAGAAAGTTGAACTAAATTGCCTGTCATGTGCCTGGATGCCCCACTATCTACAACCCAATATTTGTCGATAGGTCCTCTCGGAGCATCCTGCACAAGAAATAAACAAATCAAATTTCATTGGAAACCCAAGCCTTCATGGTCTTGGGTTGCCCATTTTCACTAGGAATAGTTAAAATTATCCATTTACCTTGTTCAGGAATGGGTGAGGCTGGTGGAGTTACAGAAAAAATATCTAATTTGGGTTTCCACGATTGCTCTTTATTCAATTCACTTTTGAAATACACCTTTTCTTGAGCAACAACTTGTTCTTTCATGGGTGATTTTGAACGAGATCTAGTTAGTATTACAGGGTGTATTACTAACTTGTGCATGTTTCAAAATTTGAATTATATTTTTATGATTTTTCTTTTGTTCTTTTATTAATTGTTGTTTCTCTTGATAAAATGTTTTCTTTGAAGTTTTCAGTGGTGGAATTTTCTTTTGTTGTTATTTATGTTGTGGAATAGATATAGTAGCATTCTGTTTTTGTAGGTAAGGACAATCAGAAATGATATGTCCTTTTTCTCCACATTAAAAACAAGTTCTACGTTGTACAAAGAACGAAGAATTTGCTTGACTAGTTAGACTTGATCTCCGTGATCCGGAAGAAGAAGCACCATCAACAAATTTGACAGTCTTGACTGGGGATTTCTGATTTATAACACTTTGTGAATTTGGAATCTGATGTGTTGTTTTGGAAAGAATCTTAATGTGAGATTTTTGCTTTTGTTCAACTGGTTTTGATGAAGTGTCATGTTTGTGAGGCTTATTTATGAAAACATTTGTTTTAGATTTACCTTTCACTGAATTAACGGTAGAATTAGAAGTCTTTTGTGGAAACTGTTTGTTTAAAACAAAGTCAACATTTGAACTATTCTTACCTCCTTCAGAACAAGTTGATTTAACAAAAACAATTTTCTTAAGATTTGATTTTAAGATTGTAGGTTGTTTAACTGTTTCAGCCTTTTCAATTTTAACAATTGTTCTAATTTTCTTACGAACTTCTTTTAATGACTAAGAATCAGAATCATCCCATTCTTCAATGATGCGTGCATCATCTTCAAAACTCGGTGTAGTACCATTTGAAGAGGAATCAGTCAACAAGTCATCTTTGTTTATGTCAAAAGGATCAGCACACAAAGGTGTGTTTGATTGAAACTTAGTGACTGATTCTTCCTGCGGTCGGGGGCTGAAATCACTATGCATCGGTGGTGGACACTTGTTATAACCAATTCCACTTTTGTTACCTTCGGATTGTTGAGATCCGATGATATGATTTAGTAAAAAGAAATATTTGTATAACTATCCAACTTTCTTTTCAAATTTTCATAATCACATTTGGAATTTGCCAAATGTTGACTATGATTCGTCAAAAGAGCAACCTTCATTTGAATGTTTAAGCAAGTAGTACAAGGTACACATTTATACTTAGAAACATAATTTTTTTTTAAGTTCTTTTTCAGATTGTCTTAAAATTTGATTATCATTTTGACAATTTTGAAAATCACATACCAGATTTAGATTAGTTTCTTCCAAGCGATCAATCTTTCCCTTGTACTCCACACATTTCAGACATTTAGGAATTTCAGATGAACTAACCTCATTTTTTACGCTTTCTGAGGTGTTAGACATAAATGCGCACTTTGTTGACTGTTTGCAAGCTTCATCATCTGAAATGTCCTCTGATTCGGAGCTTTCTGAAACATCTCTGTTTATCATGCCATCTTCCACATTTTCCATGCAAGCAGTGTTTGTAACATCCTCCAGTTTGATTGACCAGTTGGATTGTGATACTAAAGCTTTTGAGGAACTCGAGTTAGAAAAATTAGTTGATCTTAAAACTGGAACTAATGTCTTTGAAGAAGATTCACGAGTAAACGGACTCTTGTTGGATCTTTTCTTTGGTTTGTTGCATTTTCTTGCAAAATGACCAAGATCTCTGCAATTGTAGCAAGTAACTTTAGACATATCAAATCCATATTTTGTGTCTTTGGTTGCACTGATGTCTCTTCCCGTTCTCCTTACAAATTCTTTTGCTCTCCTCATCGTGCTTGCGAAAGCCCATTGAATATCCATCAATTCCATGTCATCTTTATATACTTGCTCATAATATTCGTATGTTAGATTGTTATTGCCAATTTTACCTGCAACCAAATTATCATAAGATGTAATTAGTGAAGAAACTAGAGCCATGTGCTATTGAGCAATTTTACCAGTAACATTAGAAAGATTAGAAGTTTTGATATTAGTAGTCTTAGAAGATGAGGAATTTGAGTTCGACTTCGAATCCGTTGAAGTGTTTGATGTTGAAAATCCGGATTCGAAAGCCTTTGAATTTCCACAACTCCCACCACCACCTTGACTTTATCCTTAAACAGTCTCAGTTCCCGAATCTGCATTTGATACGAATTCCATTTGAAGCTTTGGTATTCTTGTGGAGTTGGAGCTGATGAAAAGTTGAGCGAAGGATTTTGAATAACATTTGCACGCTTCGCTTTTATTTTCTCATTAACTTCTTGTTCCTCGAGCTTTTGCACGAAATCATTCAATATAATGGTTTCAAATGAGTTATGTTGCTTCAAAACCATCACAAATTGATCTCACTTTTCTGGTAAAGCATCCGCCAAACCCTTCACCTTCTCTTCAGTTGTAGTCATTATACTATAATGAAACATTTTAGAAAGTAAGTGAGAATAACGAGTAATCAAATCACCCAAACTTTCATTGTTCACGTGAACAAATGATTCAAATTCTTTCTTTATAGTTGTTGCTTTGATTCTCCCCAGCTTAGCATTTCCTTCGTTTCTGACTTTCAATGCATTCCAAATCTGATTTGATGTAGTACATTGAGAGAATTGATGAGGAATCTCTATTGGAATAGCTTGCGAAAGAATCGCAAAAGCCATCTTTTCCCAATCATACTCTTTCCTCTGACGATCACTGAGCTTCTGTATCTCAATCAATTCACCCGCTTCTGAAAACGGTCTTCTATAACCATCTTCAATCATAATCCAAAGATTCGTATCGACACCATTAAGATGTGTCTCGAAACAACCTTTCCAATGCGAGTATTCATTCATGCTCATAAGCTTTGGAGCTTTGTTTGAACTTCCCCTCTCATTGTCATTCAAGAGAATGCTTTGAATTTTGAATTCTGAGTCGCTACAAATGCGCAAACATTGTCCGCCATGATAACAAACTTTTAAGTATGGAATTTGTGCCAATGATTCACTCTAGAAAAATTTCTGAGTCCTTTTATGTGAATGAAAGCTATTCACATAAAATCTGATGTGAATGGAGATATTTTTAAGAATGAAATGAAATCTGATGTGAATGAAGCTATTCTTAAGAATGAAGTGAAATCTGATGTGAATGGATCTATTCTTAAGAATGGGATTTGAAAACTGATATGAATGAAGCTATTCTTAAGAATGAACTGAAATCTGATGTGAATGAAGCTATTATTAAGAATGGGATTTGAAAACTGATATGAATGAACTGAAAGGGATTTCATTCATATGAATGAATTTTCATTCTTACGAAAGAGAGCTATGAATGAGTCCATTCTTAAGAATGAGTCACGAACATGAAGAATAGATCTGAAACTAAATTTTTGATTTTGGATGAATTGAAGCTAAAAAATCATACATCAATATGCGAAATCATGATCTATACATAATTAGAAAAACGATTTTCAAGTTTCAACCGTTTTTGAGCGTTTTTTTCTATTTTTCGTGAAAAATGTTACGAACACAAAAAAATTGAGATTATCAACTGATTTGGAATGAAATGATGAATTTACTTCGATGAATCAGTTCGAAAATGGATAAGGAACAAGAATTTGATGAGAAATTCAAGAAATATCCATCAAATCTTCAAGAATGTGAAAGAAATTGAACTTTTTAAACAAAAACCCTAAGATCTTGATAAGAACATGTAGAATCAAAGCCTGAATTCTCTGATACCAATGTTAGGATCGTTAGGTTGATACGCGATATGATTCTACAACATGATAACGGTGCGGAAATCGATTATCATGAAACGTTTAACAAGATCAAGGTAAATAATATCACTTCACATTCAAGAAATATTTCAGCAGAGTTTCTTTACAATGTAACTTTCAAGAACAACTAACTTTGCTAAAACATAACACTTCTATTTATACTTGCAGCAATTCTTATAAAAGTGTTATGTGAATGAGTTTTCATTCTTAAGAATGAGTCACATAAACTTTTTAAGAATGAAACAACTATAAAACCAAAACATTAAAACAACGTTACAACCATTAACAACCTAGTTCTTTGATACAAAAATGACCCAGCAAAGGTCATGGTGGTGCAGTTTGGTTTGGTGATTTTGTTCGTGAAGGTCATGGTGGTTTGCTCGATTTATTTCTTGTGGCGAGGTCTTTGAGATAGCAATAGCCGACACTCATTGCCTTCTACGGTGACCAAGCAGAAGAGGGTGAGCGGTGGTTGTGGAGCTATGGTGGGATATTAATTGGGGATAAAACTAGATCAGAGGTTAACTAAATAAATTATTGCAGACGACGGTGGTGGCGTTCGGTGGAAGTGGTGGCGTACTTTCAAAAACAATCCCTCAAAACTTAAAAGATTACGAATATTTAGAAAATTACATAACTAGTCATTACTAATGAAAAGACTAAAATACCCCTCATTTAACGGAAAAAAACTAACAGTGTTAACAGTTTGGAGCTAATGGGGACAAATCGCAAACCACATGGAGTAAAAGCATGATTTTGAAAACTTTGGAGCAAAAGGGTTATTTTGACCAAACCATATTAAGCAAAAAAGAACTTAGCTATAAAAAAAACGATTCCAACAGCTTCAGAGAACTAGAATAACTTCTGTTTGCCTTTTAAATTTGACTCGCTAACCCGTTCCAAACAACTACTGTTTCAAATTTAACACCTATCTTTTTAACCTTGATGGATATAAACCTGTTTTTTTCCAGAATCACGAACCAATTTAGAACTTTTGCTTTTTAAATTTGACTGGTTAACCGGTTCCAAACAGCTACTATTTCAAATTTAACACCTATCTTTTTAACCTTAATGGGTATAAACCGGGCTTTTTCCAGAATCACGAACCAATTTAGAACTTTCGATTTATTAAAACCTTAACCAGGGCTGGCAAAAACCTGTTTTAAACTGGTTTAGAACCCGTACGCGGTGGGCAACTTTTTCCCAAATTCATCTTTTCGAAGACAACTCTTCCCAAATACATTTGTGTTTTAAAACCCTAACATGGAATTATATACCTGCTGTGATTCTGATTTTGTGCAAGGAAAATGATGATCTCCTTACGAGCATTGCGTTGAGATTAATGACTATAATCAGTACCATGCAGTTCGTTGGATTTTGCAATCCGTAGCTATATTAATCGTCTCCGTCTCTTGATCTCGACACAGTTTGCTTCAAAGTGCCATAATGTCTCAACAGCAACTGGAAAGTTCTGCTTCTCTTCTAAAGGTTGGGTTTACTTAATCGCAAAGCCCTACCTCCTTGTTGGATATTCATTAAATCATTGATTATTGATTCAAGTCGGGAATTTAGTTTTCAGTTTTGATGATACTTGTTATTGTTTGCATTTGGTTTCGTTGTAGTTTATTAGCGATGAGGGACTTTTGGTTTCTCCCGAAGAAAAACTTAGGAGGAGGAACCATATCAGCAAGCTCAAAGATGTAAGAATGAATCAATAATTTGCTCTAACATCAGTCTATAAAATTTCATTTATTGTGTTGCAGATACTAATGACTTGGATTAGAAGAGTTGCCTATCAACGCAGGCTGCCACATAATCAGATTAAGAATGCTTCAGCAACAATATTAGCATATGGATCATATGGTCTCGATGTGAGTTTGTGTTTTCAACAACTCTCTTTGCTTTTATGCTGTATTGAACAAGATATATGAATGTTGTGATTCTTTCATGAATATTTTAGGTTTATAATGAGGGCTCCAACATTGATGCGGTTTGTGTGGCCCCTTGGTTTGCTTCTATGTCCGTAAGTCTTCTCCATTTAACTTGTTTATAGTTAGAAAAATTATGAAAGTATAAAGTTCACAAACAACCGCGCACAACTAGAAGTATAAACTTTGATCTTTTGGCAGGATGATTTTTTCATAGTTTTGTACAACATTCTTTTTGAGAGACCAGAGGTGTCTGGTATTCACTGTGTCAAGGATGTCAAGGTTCCTTTCTTGCAGTTTACATTTGATGGAATCTTGATCAATCTGGCTTTTTCTAAACTTCAAGTTGCAGTTGTTCCTGAGGTGAGCAGAAATGAGACTTTTTTGTTTATGTTTCGATTACTGTTAGTGTTGCTATAATTAATGTTATTTTGATTTTCAGGATGTGGATGTATTTGAACCCTTGTTTATAAAGGATATTGATGAAACAAGCTGGAATTGTTTTTCTGGAGTACGAGTAAACAACAGCATCCTGCAGATTGTTCCAGATGTGAAGGTACAAAGTATCTGCTCCTTGTCTTGATTTTTTCAATTCCTTCTTTTTTTCTTTTCAGTACTTTGATATTATTATTACTATTGTTAATGTTTAATATAGTGTTGATATGAGGGGTTTGTCAAAATGTTAATGTGCTTTAGACTTTAGAGGGTGTTTGCAAAACAGCATTTAAAAAACTAGGTTTTCAAATATGATAAATACACAAATACAGTACTCACTTGTCAGATAGTTTGTCAATACTTTTTTTGGTTATTTGAGTATTGAAATGTGACAATATGTGAATATTCATCCTCGCAATAGAAATGTTACTATAAATAGATTGTTTTGCTCTGAATAAGACAAGACTTAGAATCAATAACAGTAACGTTCTTCCGATTTGCAATGGTTTGTGTCTTTATGTGGGTTTGTCATCAGTGATTTGATTCGACTTGAAGTTGAAGCTGGGTTTATTTCTTCACATAAGGGTATGTTGTTTTCAAGATTTAACATTTTTAACTATAAGATATTGATGCATTACAATGATTCTTTTTGACAATCTGAGCTGCTTGTTTCTCTCACTTTTTAACTTAATTGTTTTCTTGTAGATATTCAAGGAATTATTACACTGTGTTAAGTTTTGGGCAAAGAGAAGAGGGGTGCATGGTGATGTAAGGATTTCTTTTTTTACTTGGTTTTACTTTACTCAGAACAAAATGATGAAAATAAGACTTTGGCTCGGCTCATTCGCTCGTTTAAACTAAATATAAGAGAGATGTATTTTTAATAAATTCATACATATTTACTTAGTTGTTTTTTAATTGGTTAATTTTTTATTGAAAAATTAAATTATCATGAAGGAATAAGAATTAGATTAAAAAATTACTAACGAGTTGTAAACAAATAAGTTTCTATTTTTTTATTTTTTTTATCTTGAGTAGGCTCGAGTTTATATGAGGTGAGGGGAAAGTATCAACTAAATAGGAAGATTATTCTAAGAAACCTAAGAGGGATTACAAAAAACCTCATAACCGCCTCAAACTAACTCCGACTGAACTCATTTTAGCGGCGTTGGAACTGTCATGTTAAAGTCTACGATCTTAGCTTTTAGGGTTTAGCTTTAGCTTTTGGTTTAGATTTTAGGGTTTAGCTTTTAGGGTTTAGCTTTAGGTTTTTAGTGGTGGGGGTGGTGG
>WOUH02043282.1:0-11979 GCA_009936405.2 Stevia rebaudiana
CATGATTCACATGCGAATCCTAAGTGTTTATTTGATGACTTGATGAACTGCATGTTGTGTGTTTACGTGCTATTTGATATATTTGTCATACATCATTCATATTCATGAGGGTGTTTTATCTCTCTGCATATTCAGGAACATACATAAGAGTGTATTATCTCTTAATCATATCAACGTAAATGAATGAGATTTGATTATCTTAATTTGTTTACTAGAGGCAAATCAGTTCTATCAGTACACTTATCATGATTCATATAAACCTTAGTTCGCATCATTCTTAAATTATATATTATATATATTGAAATGCTCACCAACTACTTTCGTAGTTAATACTCTTTATTTTACATGTGTAGCAGGTTTAGTGAAGAACATTTGTGACAATCTAGGAAGCATGGACCTAGATTAAATAAACTACTTTATTATTTGTAATTGCTTTCGTTTGAACAATGTATTATTATTTGAATTAATGTAATAAATCTTTTTCATGTTAATTATATTATAACACTTAATGGCACATGTGATAAACAATCGTATCACGCTTCGACGATTCCACTGTCGGTTGAGGTGTGACAGCACGTGTGTACTATTTGTCAGTAGATCAGTCAGTTCACTATGATCAGTAGATGATCCTCCTTCGGTATATGCAGTTTGTCGGAAGATCTCTTAGTCTGCTAATCAGCACATAACTTATAATTTTGTCTATCAGTAGAACTTGTGCTTCGGTAGTACCCTAAACCATTGGTAGATCTTACATTCTCCCGATACACTATCACTATGGTAGAAGTAGAGATAGTCTATCAAAAGATGACTTATTTGCAGACAGACTGTGTCTTCGACAGAACTTGGACTTTTTGGACAAAACGAAGTGCCTTGACTTAGTTTTGGATAGCACCAGCCTTAAATGATCTTACAATGTGATACCTTTTCTATCAAGATGTAGCAAACAATATCTTAGTAAGGTCATCGTTGACTATTACAGATACCACCATCGCGCTCATGGTTTTTGTTTTCACACGATAAGTTGCTGGCCTAGGCAAAACGCATCTTAATAAATAATTATCCACCTCCATATAAAGAAGATCTCATTCTCCTTCCCAACGAATTTGGGATATTACACATATACGAACCATAACTATTTTATTATAAATGAAGACTATTTTAGAAAGCTATCTTATCTTACTCCTATAAATACAATTAGAAGAGAGAAATGATATGTCTTAATTTTAATATTTATACAGATTATATGGCATATGGTATAAGTTTTTAAGCATAGTCTCTTAAATTTTAAACTGATACCCTAAATTTTCCCATTTGAGCGTATATTATTCACTATTACCATAAATTTCCCCTCTCCTTAAACCCTAGCCACCATCTCCTTTAACTTCATCACAACACTCTCTTCCGTTATCGTAACACCATTCCACCAACATCAGTGATGTGCTAGCAACAACCAGGGTAAAGGCCGAGGGAACTTGGATCTCATGGCTCTAGCCATTACAAAAAATTATTAACAAATACACACACAAAAAAAGACAGAAAATAAAGATGTAAGCAAATATATGTAATCCTCAGCATTTTATTTTGCTGCATGTTTTTATTAGCTATTTAAGCTAGATTTATATTTAAGTCTAAATATGTATATATGTATTAGATTTGGGTATATTATGTAATTCTTATAATTGACCGGACATCGTGATCGGAGGATTATATAACCAATTCTCTGATCATCATTACGGTTACCAAATATTCGATATACAATATCTCAAGAACGATTTCTGTAAATCATTTGCTTGTGATCAATCAGTTTCGATTCATACACAGATTATATCTACTAATATGGTATTAGAGCACAGAAAATATCAACACTTTGCGAACAAGATCAACGCATCACGAACGTAATCTCCGAAAAAGAAAACGCATGCTGCAAATTCGAAATCAGAAGGAAACACAATCTAAATGAAGAACAAACATCATTCGGGTAATCATATCCTTGTTATTACAGCGAACTTCATTTGTAATCAATTCCTATTAACATACACACATCAGACACACGAAACCCATTACCGATCGAAACCCATTACCGATTCCATATTTTTCTTCTCTCTCGATCGTGACTTCACAAGGGAACGGTTTGCAAACACAAATCACAAAACTTTTGGGACAAATTTACTGTCATTGGCATATCCAGATGCAAGTATTGCTTGAATCCCAAGACATATGGGAAATTATCGAAACTGGACATAGAACCCTACCAGAAAACGCAACAGAAGCGATGGCAAAAACACACAAGGAAAACGGGAAAAAGGACCGGAAGGCGCTACACATATTGTTCCAGTCAACGAATGAAACAATATTCAAAAGAATAGCGACAGCAAAATCAGCAAACGATGCGTGGGATATCCTACACAAAGCCTATCGAGGTGAACAGAGAGTGCAAAGAATAAAACTACAGACTCTTCGATGTGAATTTGACATGTGCAGAATGACTGAAACCGAAACAATTGAAGGGTATTTGAAACGAATAACAACTATTGTAAAGCAACTACGAATGAACGAAGACACAGTGGAAGAACAAAAGATAATTGAGAAAATTCTGAGAACATTAACTAGAAAATACGAATCCATGGTTGTAGCCGTGGAAGAATCAAAGGACATCAAAATAATGACAGCCAAAGAACTCATGGGAATACTCCAATCTCATGAACTCAGGTTGAGACAATATGATACACCGACCCAAGATCATGCTTTTCAAGTACACAACAGCAATTTGAATACACAATATGACAGAAACAAAAATAGTAGAACGTACTACTTAGCTAGTGGACAAGGTAGGGGACAAGGAGGTAGATTCCCAGATTCTATTAGATGCTACAATTGTGGTCAAAAAACGGGCATATAAGCTGAAATTGTCCACTTAGAAATAATAGCGAAACAAAGGATGATATATTGATGCACAAAGACACACATGAAGAACGTGAAAATGAACCCAATGAAGAAGATGACGACACGATGTTCATGATCTTCAATGTAGAAGAAGAAGATAGAAATATATGTTGGTACCTAGATAGTGAATGTAGCAATCATATGACAGGTGATAAAAGTGTCTTTATGTATTTAAAGACTACCTAGAGCAAGAAAGTAAGAACCGGAGATGATAAACGATTGGAGGTTCAAGGATGTGGAGAAGTGAGCGTAAATCTGAAAGGAAAAGAAAAGATCATACCAAATGTATTTTAAGTAAAAGGCTTAAAACATAATCTCTTAAGCGTAGACAATCAATTCAAAAAGGGTATAATGTATTCTTCATGAATGGATGGTGTGAGATAAGAGATCCTAAGGGTCACAACCTTGCCAAGGTTAAGATGACAGGAAACAAAATGTTTCCCATTAATCTAAATCGTGATGTTAATTTGGCCCTTAGTATGACTACTGATGAGAACCCCACATTATGGCATCATCGATACGGCCACGTGAACTATGACACACTAAGAGATATGAGTAATATTGGAGCAGTAAGAGGCCTACCAAATGTATGTAAAGTTGAAAATGTATGTGAGGGATGTGCACTAGGGAAGCACTCAAGGAAAGCAATACCGAGAAAACCCTCATGGCGGTCAAAGAAATCTCAAACTATCGGGGGAAATTGATATTTATAGATGAGTATACTAGAAAATGTTGGATTTATTTCTTAAGGGAAAAATATCAAGCACTACACTATTTTAAGATTTCAAAACTCATACTGAAAATCAATGTGAACATAACATAAAATGTCTAAGAACCGATAGAGGTGGGGAATACTATAGCACCCAATTTCAAGATTTCTTGAATGAACATGGAATACACCACCAATTAACCACCAGTTACACACCACAACAAAATGGGGTAGCTGAAAGAAAAAATCGAACTATAATGGAAATGACCATGAGCATGATGAAGTCAAAGAATCTATCGAATATGTATTAGGGGGAAGTGGTAGCATGTGCAGTTTATCTGTTAATCAAAACAATCTCTAAAAGTGAACCCAATATGACACCACAGGAAGCCTGGTCTGGAATAAAACCGAAGGTATACCACCTCAGAGTTTTTGGACGTTTAGCATTTGCACACATACCAGAACAGAAATGAAACATGTTAGATGATAAAACAGGAAAAACGGTGTTAATTGGCTATAGTGAAAACATCAAAGCCTACAAACTATACAACCCAGTCACAAAACGAATTATCGTAAGTAAGGATGTACTATTTGATGAAACAACGAGTTGGGAAGGTGAAGATAACAATTCACTCAAAGTGCCATTTAACATTAACACAAAGAAAACAACATTGATTATACAACACTAATACCTCTCTCCAGTCCAGAACACAACGTTCAAGATAGCCCACCCACTGGAAGCAATCAAAACGACAAGGAAATTGATATTGAAGAACAACTCGACAATGAAATGGAAAACACACTAGATGCAATTGCAAGTAGGGATAGTCCACCAAAAAATATAAAGACCTTGAATGAGGTCAATCAGTAGGATCCATGTCTAACATCAACTCAAACAACTCAATTGTATCAAAACGCAGGTGAACTGCCTTATGCATCAAACCTAGTACTTTACATCGACTCCGATCCACAAAACTTTGAGGAAGCCTACAAAGATAATAAATGGAAACTAGCAATGGACAGGGAAATTGACTCTATAATAAAAAATGATACATGGGTGTTGGCTGAACTACCTCAAGGTTGCAAACCAATAGGTGTTAAATGGATATTTAAAACTAAGTTTGATGAAAATGGGAAGATAGATAAGCATAAGGCTAGATTAGTAGTAAAAGGGTACAAGCAAAAGTACGTAATAGACTATGAGGAGGTTTTTGATCCAGTCATAAGATTTGAAACGGTACATCTGGTTATTGCACTAGCGGCTCAACATGATTGGTTCCTCCACCAAATGGATGTAAAATCCGCATTTTTGAATGGATATTTAAACGAGCGCGTTTACATGGAACAACCACAGGGGTACGTCAAACAAAGGCAAGAAGATAAAGTGTGTCTACTCAAAAAGGCTCTGTATAGCTTAAAACAAGCGCCCCGGGCCTTGTACAGTAGATTAGACTCATATGACAAAGACCATGGATTCAATAAATGTACATTTAAACACACTTTGTTCTTAATACTCTCGAAGGAAATCGGACTTCTAGTATGTCTTTATGTAGATGATCTAGTCATAGCAAGTAACTCACTACATGGAATACAAGATTTTAAAATTTCAATGAAAACACAATTTGATATGACAGACTTGGGGAATCTACGATATTTTCTTGGAATGGAGGTAGTTATTTTGATGATACTATAAAAAATTCACAACGAAAGTATGCGTTAGACTTACTTAACAAATTCAACATGTCAAACTGTAAGTCTGCCATCACTCCCATGGAATATGGATTAAAACTCCACAAAGAAGGTCCCCAAGAACCAATAGATCCGAGCATCTATCGAACTCTTGTGGGTCAGGTTTTGTGGAGTTATTTCATGGCAATCAAAGAAACAAAAGGTTGTAGCCCTATCCTCAACAGAGGCTGAATATATATCACTGTCAGTTGCGGGATGTCAAGCATTATGGAATAAAGGAATATTGAAGGAATTAAAGATGCATGAGGAAGACCCAATAAGAATGTATGACAATAAATCTACTATATGTTTAACGAAAGATCCAATGTTTCACGGGAAAAGCAAACACATTCGAATCAAATATCACTTTATAAGGGACCTTGTGAAGAACAAAGAGTTGGATATTCACTTTTGTGTTACGAAGCAGCAAATCGCAGATATCTTAATTAAAGCTCTTCAACCAAAAGATTTCCTTCGTCTCTATGAACGTTGCACCTATCTAGCTTAGGGGAGGATATTAGATATTTAAGCTAGATTTATATTTAAGTCTAAATATGTACATATGTATTAGATTAGGGTGTATTATTTAATTCTTATAATAATTGACCGTACATCGTGATCGGAGGGTTATATAACCAATTCTCTGATCATCATTACGGTTACCAAATATTCGATATACAATATCTCAAGAACGATTTCTGTAAACCATTTACTTGCAATCAATCAATTTCGATTCATACACAGATTATATCTAATAGTTTTCCTCCTTCCAGTTACTTGACACAAACGGCAAGCTTCATGCCATTCTGACAATCGTTTCCAATGCCACTAACGAAATAATAGGTTGCAGGCTCTTCTAAGGTACACAAATTTCTTCCACAAGGAGCAACCGTTGGTGGTGTATCAGGTGTAACAGCACATTTGTTATACGTGTCTTCATCTACAACTATTACATTATGCTCTCCATACTTGTACTTGAACGCTACATCAATATATGTAGTTCACTTAGTTAGAAGATAATTATAAAAAAAAAGTAACAAATCATGTACATATAAATATACGTACTTAAGGTGACTGGCTTTGTGAAATCCTTCCCACAAGCCCAAGCTGCGTAATCAACACCTTGGTTCCAACCTTTATCATCTCCAACGTCATATGCCCTAGCCGTCGCCTCTGGACACGGCGAAGATTTTAGCACGTCACCCACTTTATAATCGGGCCCAATCACAACATGCGTAGATGTTGGAGCATCATCTTCTGCTCCAATTACCCAAGTAGCTTGAGCTACTATTGTTGCGATGAGGATCATGCAGATGCACAAACTTTTGTTTTCCATTTTGGTTCTTGTATATTGAATTAAAGGATACAACTTGGGCTTCCAATATATAGAGGAAGAAAGCATGCTATAAATTCTCTATACCATGAGAATTAACGTAATCACTCATTCAAATATTCTAAATTTGGGAATCCCGTCCGTTCATTACTAAATTAAACACATGGATCAAATAGGAACTCTCTTGTTTGTCAAAGTTTGAAAACAAACCTCAACCAATCATCTAATGTAATATAATTAGAGTATTTTTAATCAAAAGAGCAATTTTTGACAAAATCACACCAATTACTGTCCGTGATTTAATTTGAATAACCCCAATCTTCTTTTCTTAACATTATTTTCTATCCTAGCGTAGAATTCTAATTTTACATGAAAGTAATATGCATCTTTAAAGCAAAAGATCGTAATCGCTACCTGGAAAATTGAATTGAAGCATATAGATATAGACACTTAATTACATGAGGATGTGAGTAACTTTAAAGCACATAAATATAAATATAAATATAAATATAAACTCATAGAAAACCCGTGCGATGTGACAGCAGTGGTAATTTACAACATGAACTCGTTATTTTATTTTTTTTATGGATATTTCCGTGATATATTTGATAGTTCGTCTGTTAGTTTGGAATATCTATCTTCGAAATGTCTATCATCGAAATATCAATCAACCAGCATATACAACTTTCGTATCGAGTATTACATATGGTTTTTATTTGAGTCCTAATATAAACATGCTATGCTATATGTTTTTTAAATCATTATTTAAATATGGGTATAATTTTGATAACTACAAAACAAAGTATATAGTTCCTACAAATTAAAGAATAAAGTCTAAATCCCAAACATCACGAAACATGTATGTGTGTATGTATATATGTATATATGTATGCATATATTGTAAATGTGCAAAGTAACGTTTAAAAACACATTTGGAATAAGAACAAGATAGCTTATGTGACATTACCAACCTGGTTTTGTAATTTTTAACCACGATTTTGATTATTTCTTGTAAGACTATGTGTTAAAGCCAATAGATACCTTTAGGGGGTAACTTCATAGAAATATAATTAAGTTTTTCAATTGTTCCAACTAAGTCACCCAAACTTTTTTTTGTCTCAATTTACCCATTCAATTTACAAATAGTATTCTAATCCTGTATATTTGATTTGCATAGCAGGTAAAAATTATGCTATTGCTTTTTTTTTTTGAAGATATCTTTTTTTTAAGTGATTGACTTCAATAAATAATTATTTATTGTTCTAATATAAAATTACATAATCATACGATATACGATATATGTATTTTCTGAACACGTATATTTTCTTTTGACGGCATCATCTCATCATGTATAAACAATTATTTATTGACTTCAAGTTTTTTTACTGGCACCATCTGAACATATATATTCTCATAGAATACGAAGGTCACGAAACAAAATTTTTATTATTGAAGTCAAGTAATTCAAGATTTTAAAAAATATTCTCATAAAAATCCCAATATATCGAACATTCATATCATCAAAACAAAATTCTTATCATAAACCAACAAAAAATTTCTGATTAAGCATTCTTATAACGTGTGACATTTGTTGAATCGGCCTTTTTACATTTAAGTTTTGGCTTTGGTTGTGGATATTTTTTTCTCATTCTTGCAAGTCTTGTTATTATGCCCGATTCCTTGGCAATTTTGACACGTCATTTTTCTCCCAATTTTAACCTTTGTTTTTCTTCTCTAACACTGAAGGGCCTCTTTTCCTTTTCACTTTTGGTCGACTGACATTCTTCTTTCTTTGTCGACACTTGTGTTCGTATGCCTTTTGTTATGCTACAGATAGACATTAAAGGCTTGAATTAAAAAAGCTTTTTGGCTCCACAAAGTAAACTTATTCACTAACTGAAAATTAATTACAATTCAAATTGGAAATTAATTTAGATTATTATGAAGGTTTGATGTTGTTAGGCATTTTGCTGGATTAAAAGCTGTTGGCGAAAGTGTGCAAAATCCATTGAAATATCATGACAATAATGTTGTTGGCGAAATTAATTTAGATTATTATGAAGGTTTGATGTTGTTAAATCCCCTCCATGAATCATGATAACACAATTAACAGAATCATATCAAACTAATCATAAGCTATCAATCAAGTGAAATAGTCATATTTATCCACACATACCTGCTGCCCGACGTCCATTGGTACCAAAATAAGGTTTTCTTCATCGTAGGTACTTGGTAGTCGCCGGTCTGGGTGGTCGTCGACGGTTTTGGTAGGATAATGGTCGTCTCCGGTGTAGGGTTTCGTTGTGGTGGTGTTCGTCGCAGGTAATGGCCGTCTCCGTCGCAGGTAATGGCCGTCTCCGTCGCCGGTGTAGGGTTTCGTTGGTGGTACTGTTCTTCGTCGTCGTGGTGTTCGTCGCCGGTGTAGGGTTTCGTTGGTGGTACTGTTCGTCGCCTATGTAGGGTTTCTTCGCCGGTGTAGGATAATGTGAATCGACGATGTCTACATATGTGATTGTTTTTCATTTATTTTTTTATTAATTAATTTAAATTTAACCTGATTAGCAGGTTAAATATCTAGGATTAAAACACTTTTAAAAGTTGAATGACTAAAATGAAACAAAATTAAATTTGAGTGACTTTAGAACACTCTTAAAAGTTGATTACATTTGTGTGAAATTTTCCTTTTTTTTTTATCTGGCAATTTTAAAAGAGAGAATTCTTGTATTCATAGACATAGGAAAAACGACAACAAAATCACCACACTGCTATGAGAGAGAGCCGAGTTTAGACGAAAAAAGAAGCTCATGGACTTTTGAAAGATTACGGCTCAACCTGTTCAAACCACTGTTCAAAGTATCGTAGAAAAAAGATAGTCACTCGATTAAGTTAGAGATTACAACAAACCTAAAATCTTGTACCCACTTCAACAAAACTATGCACAACAAAATACTCCCTATAAAAATCCAAATTTATGACAAGCTAAACTCATTTGGTTGTGGTATTTATAGATCCCAAACGTTCATGTTTGCCTTTGATTCGTAATATGTGTCCCTCAACATAAGCTATTGAATGATATACGTTTCAAAACACATAAAGAACCATCTAGAATCAGTACACAAAGAGGGATTTAACATCCGAGATTTTTATGTTAATGAAATTTTGCATTATTACGATTAATAAGATTTCGTGTAAATTGTTATACAATAATTTAAACAATTATTAAACTAAAAACATATAATAGTTATTAATTTAAATATGTATACCTTATATATAAAGAAACTAATAATAATAGCATAAAACTTTTATATAAATAATGGATTTAAAAACCATTTATAATGAATATGTGGTCAAATTCTAAAAAGGGTAACTTATGGGGACTATTAGTGCCATAACTAGAAACTTGGAACACAGTTGACTTCGGTCAACCCCTCCACGCGACCCATGGGTCATCCACGACCCAAAGAATTTCTCTTCTTCGCCCAAACGGATCCTGGTTCGACCCATTTCCTTTTACGTGTTTACAGCTCATCATAAGAGTAACCTTCCCAAAACCTTCCAAATCCACGTCCAAATTGGTTGATGAAATCAATTTCATAATCCTCTTACCAAAAACCATTCAATCAATCACGTTTTAATCCGCAAATAACAAAAACGCGTATTACTTGAAATACGACTCGAACGGGTGTAAAAAACTCCTCAACTCATCGAGCTCTGATTTTAGAAACCACCCACACCCAAAACTCGTTCGCTCGACCAGTGACTGAAGCACCAGAAGTCGAATCGTGGCAGCCGGAAACCACCATCACGACCGCTGTAACATCCGAGGTTTTTCCGGTTACATTTTCCAGGTAACTATTGTCATTAAATAAACTAAATGTTTACATCAAATTTATCATATACGTTACATTCCTAAATCTTAAATCATTTATATATATTATGTAATAATCAACAAAATCTAATTGATAATTTGTTTTAATTTAATATATAAATCAAGGATTAATACAAATTAAACATTTTATATACTTTATTATATATAAAATTTATAAAAATATAAACTTTTATATAAAATAACACATTGGTAGAAGTTGTGGTTAAAATGTAAGAAAACAAACTTAATCTAAACTAACTGGGCACATGGTATCTAAAATCTAAAAAGTGTAACTTAGATATTCCTCAATAATCATGTAAAACATATCTAACTAAAAACTCATTTTTAATCAAAAGAATAGGTGAGGGACCATAAGTGACAATTACCCAAACCTTCAACCCATAAATCCACGTCCAGCCCTCCACCATCCCCGGATTCGCGACTTTCTGGCCGGCCAAAACTGGCGGAAACTGGTGAAACTTCGGCGAGGTCCAAAACTTCAATTTTTGGTCGTTTCAACTCGTCCAAGTAATACAAATTACTCCTTATGGACCGACTAACATGGATTTGCTTTCAATTTCGAGCGTTAAATGACATATAATACAATTTAATCACAACTTTAACTCACTTCAATCAAGAGGACGTTGGGTTACGAACTCGTAATCAAGCCGGCCTTTTGAGGTATAATCGAGTCTAAATAATCACTTAATCATTCACGACATCATTCAGTGTTCTCTCAACTCATGATTTACCCTCTAACAAGTTCTGGAGCCGTATCGGAACCGGATTTAATGATGAACACGATGAGCAAATACTGGAATCAAAACTCAAACAATTCACGCACTAACGGGGTAAGTCGTTTACGAATCTTACTCATTTTGATGTGTATACTGTAACTTCTATCTTAAATTCGTCATTAGGATACCATACTAAACTCAATTTGAGTGATTAAAATTCTAGGGCTTGTAATGGGAACTTAGGGAAGAACACAATTAGAGGACAAAACATTATCCCGGACCAGCCTAGTCGTTAGGCACATAGCTTTGATCTAAGAGGTCCCGGGTTCGAGCTCGGGCACCCACCTCACTTCTTACCTATTTAAACCATTTTTATTTACCACTTGTTTGTTTTGTATCTAATTATTCATATAACAAAAAAAGAAATACAAAAAGAATACCCAAAATTCATAAAAATTCATTTTTAACATTCAAGAAATTATATTCTATGATTTACAACCTTTTTATAAAATTATTACTAAACTTTGTTATAATATCTAAACTCTATTTTATAAATATTAACTATTAAATTAGTTAATAAATCGAATAATTTACAAATTTTATAAACTATAGAATTTGTAAATTATAAATACATTTAAGGAATAGTGTACCTTATTTTAAT
>WOUH02043303.1:0-11978 GCA_009936405.2 Stevia rebaudiana
CTTCAATAGAAGTAGGAGCAGTTTATCAAAATATATCAAAACTTCTGCTGATAGACTGTGTCTTCAGCAGAACTTGGGCGTGAGGGAGAAAGTGAGTGTACCAGCTCGCGTATCGGTGGTAGCCGTTAGTAGATTGTTGAGGGTGGGATGTGGTTGTATCTAACTAAAATATATTTTGTTATTTAAATACCACTCAGGGTCATTAAAAAATTACATTCAAACACACTCTTTATCATATATAGATATCTGGATTTTTGGGTTTTCTGATTCATCCAATTCAAGTGATGAATATCATAGAGGTAGTACAAGCCACAATTGATGTTATGAGACAAAAGATTGAAAAACCTATTTTAATGAGTTTCAATTAACTGTGACCGTAAAACGGATCACAACCTTCTGGTTCTAGATTACTTCAGGAAGGGACCGATGTATAACGACGGCAATCTATTTTGTTGTTTTCGCATGAGTTGCAATTTGTTTTTTTGAAAATATGCAAATTTGGGGCACCAAAATTTTTCATCAAAAGTATGATGCTATAGGCAGACTTGCGTTTTCAATCCTAAAAAATGTACATCCAATTTACGTTAACTAGTGTTGGATGGGGTTGGGTTCTCACACTCAACTCTCACAAGGTTTCCTATCTTTGTATACTTGAGAATGGCGGAAAACACTCTCAAGTATTATCTAACGAACGATCAAAAAGTTGCAAGCTTTAGAACAAACACACAAGCAAGGTAAGAACACAGCGATATTCAAACAAGCTTCAAGTGTATTATCACTCAAGTCTTAGCAAGCAAGCGTACTCAATGAGTTACAAGATGAGCGTTTATATACTAGAGCTACATCTGTATACTCGTAGGTATTACACGTTGTACTTTATACTAGATAACCTATCTATGTATAAACAAATAAACAAGCCATACTATGATAATTACATTTACAAAAGATCAAATGAGAATTGACTAGTTGTTACAATGCATAAAATGAAAGCATGTTGAGATCTTCTGGATAAATCTTTGTGTTAAGGTTGCATTTAATGTTTGACAAAAAGCACAGACAAACAGTAGCATGTGTGTTACTGTTTGTCAGGAGACCAATCCTTTTCTGTGTTCACTTGTACCTTCAGTAGAAGATCTTCCTTTGTATTATACAGTTTGTCAGAAGATCTTTCAATCTGCTTATCAGCACAACTTATCAATCGGACCCTTGGTAGAACTAGTGTTGTGGTAGAAGTCTAAACTTTGGTAGATCTTTTGTTCTTATGGCAGACTACTTCTTCAATAGAAGTAGGAGCAGTTTATCAAAATATATCAAAACTTCTGCTGATAGACTGTGTCTTCAGCAGAACTTGGACTTGTGGGACAAAATAAAGTGCTGTAAATTAGTTATGGCAAGTATCAGCCTCAAATGATCTTATAAGTAAGATATGACAATTTGAGATGGCTGTTTAAAAATATCTGACCAAAATTCACGTGGCAATATTTATAAATTTTTTAAAGGTATTTTTTAACTTTAAATTAATATATAATTTATTATTGTTATAATTTATCATTGTTATAAGTTATTGTTGTTATTATTTTTATAAGTTATTTTCGTGAAATTCGTCAATTTACCACATTTATAACCTACTTGATCGTATCATTGTATATAATTCAAATATTTGTCAACAGAACTCCACATCAATCTATTGTCATATCAAATCCTATTTAAAGTGTATTACACGATATATATATATATATATATACGTGTCAAATACACACGAACGTTGGTGATAAGCAAACGAACAAACAAACAAACAAACAAATCCAGGATCAAAACAAAAATCTATGATTCAGTGTATTTTTGCATCACAGGACAAACTACCAACCAATCCCTCGTGACACGCGAGAGCTCATCCAGCTTGGGTGACATCCTTTGTCCCTCGCGAGACGCGAACCGACCATCCCCCAAGCTTCATGATGTGCAAGCCATAGTCCGACGAGCAAAACTTGATTTAGTGTTTTTTAACCTATTTTTACACTCCATCACCCCAAACACGCTCATCTCTCTCTCAACCCAAAATCATGGTTCCATCTTCATCTCCACCCATTTCACTTGCAAGATGGAGGATTTTGAGGATCAATCGTCATCCAAAAGCTCAAGAAGGAAGGAGGAAGTCTGGGTTCACCATTTAAACCAACATCATCACCATTCAAGAGTTGAAAGCTTGTTGTAAGGCTAATTTCTTGTTTTTAACTTGTATTCCTCCTTAATTATATCTTTACATGTGATAAACACCAACACAACTTCAAACAACTAAAAAGCATGTTAAATGCTTGATGCTACAAGATGAATGTTTATATAAGAACAGTTAGAACACGAATATTCAAACAAGCTCAAAGTAATTATCACTCAAGTTCAAGCAAAATGCAAGCGTACTCAATGAGTTACAAGATGAATGTTTATATACTAAAGCTACAACTGAATACTTGCAGGTATTTCACACTGGAAACTATAAAGAAAAATTTCCTATGTATAAACATATATAAAAGCCATGCTATAATAATTACATTATAAACGATTACCAAACATGACTTGACTAATTCATACAAACATTAAATGGAAGTAAGATAAGATCTTCTGTTGAAATCTTCGTGTTAAGGTTGCATTTAATGTTTGTCAAATGTGGAGACAGAATAGTTGCATGAGTGTACTATTTGTCAGCGGATCAGTCAGTTCACTGTTCAGTCGTTCCGTCTAGTAAAAGATCCTTCTTCAGTATATGCAGTTTGTCGGAAGATCTCTTAGTTTGCTTACCAGCACGTAACTTGTAATTCTGGGTACCCCGACTATTTTGTCCGGGGCGCTACGTACGGAATGAAGACCCGCCACCGCGCGGTACGCGGGCGACTTGAAAACTGAGAGAACCTAATCTTAAACATATAAATCGATCACGATCCCAATGGTTTTAGGGTTTGACTTCCTGAGAAACTTTGGTCGTTTTCAAGAGTAGAATCTGTAGGAATCATCAAGTTGGAAGCTTGGGATCGTTTACTTAGTTAATTCGGTTGGTTTTACATTGTTTAGATCATTATCTTTGATTATTCTAATTTGTTCTTGCACAATTCTTTATTTCTTTCTGTTTGAATGATGAATACATTTTGTTTGAATGATATTTTGATGTTTGCAATGATGCTTGTTGGTTAAACTCGTTTTTAGTTGCCAAGGTGATGTTTATTGTATGAATTCTTTGTGAATAATGGTACTTGGACAGTGATATTCTATATTGGTTGTAATTAAGTTAAAATACAGATCTTAATCAACTACATAGCCGTTAGGTAATGGTAATTGGTAATGATTTCAAGTCTAGGTGTAGTTTGTCTATGAATTGCATTGATGTATTGTTAAATTTGCTATTTTAAGTTGTGTTTTGCGTTCTTGATAAAGAGGGGGTATAGAACTAAGTTGTCTATTGCGGGGTTGGTTAATTTAAGTGGACCAAGAGGATGACTTAAGTTCAATTCAACTTGTCTTTACCAACTAAAGTCTAATTGGTTGATGGTTTGCAGTCTTTAGTGCACGATTTAGGCCGATAGGAAAATCGGGTGCGGGATACTTAGATTACCAGATATGTTAGGCCGAGAGGAAACCTAATACATAGATTTAGGGTACTAAAAAAATAAAATAATAATAATAATAATAATAATAATAATAATAATAATAATAATAAAGAAAACATATTTTGAGCTAGGGGTCTCTTTGGAAAGCCTCTTTATTCTTATGGATAAGGGTAATGTCTGTCTCTGTCTCACCCCTCCCAGACCCTACTATCAAGTGGGATTTATACTAGGTAGGTTTGGTTTGGTTTGGAGTCTTCGTTACAGTGATCCAGGCCGAGAGGATAGTTTACATAGCTTACTTACGACATTACTTAATTAATTCAAAGAAAGCAGATCACCAATTATTGAGCCCATGATCCGTTGTTACTTGAATGATTGCATTATACTAGCCTAGGTAGCTATTGTTTTCTCATCTGATTGTTATTTGCTTGTTTTGATTGCTGTTTGTTGTTTGTTACTGTTTGACTGTGAAACGACCAAAATACCCCCTTAGATAATTAAGACACATGACCTTTCACTTTTCTGAGTGTGCCTTTGGTTCTGTCCATTGAGTCCTTAGACGACACTCGGTCTTCCATTTCCCACTACGATACGACCGGTACACTTTCCGTTTATGTGTGGAATTGTTGATCGTTTATTAAAAATTTTATTACTTGATTTTTCACATCATGATCACACACATTAGTATACCCTTGAACAACAGGTCTAGCTTTGTTTTTTATTACTAGACCTTTGTCATCCTTCTTGTTTCTAAAAACCCATTTTGTTCCAATGGGTGAGTTTCCTCTTGGTAGAGGACATAATCTCCACACCCTTTGTCTCTCAAACTGTAAAAGCTCATCTTGTATGGCTTCTACCTAACTGTTTTCCTTCAAAGCTTCACTCACTTTATTTTGTTTAACCTGATATAAGAAACAAGATAACAAACCAATATTTGCATTATGAGCAGCACTTCTTGTTTGTATGCCTTCTTCAACATCTCCAATAAAATTCTCAATTGGATGGGTGTGTGTATTCTTGTTCTGAGGACCACATCCAATTGTTCATTTGATTCCATGCTCAAGTAGTTGATGCCTGGAAACCTTATTTCCAAATTTGTTTGCTGGTAGGTCTGCATGATTGATTATTTGTGGAGAATTTGAGTTCTGCCGACATGTTGGTTCTAGTGAACAATGGATAGGCAGATGATCTTTCCTGCTGTCTTCCAGCACATCATTCTTGTTTGGAATAACTGTCATCACTGTCTTCTACTGATGCTTCAGTTGACCTCTTAACAGGAGCATTACATGTGATTGTTGTATTTGATTGTTCTGCTGCTGCTTTAGTAGTGGCAACCTGAACTTCCGGTGCTGATTGCGTAGATGATGTTGTATTTATGATGTCTACTCCGTAGTCCACTTCGGCACTCTTTTGGTTACCTGAATTTCCTGAAACATGGTCATTTGAAAGATTAAATGCATTTGTAAATCCAGTGAGATCAAATACCCAGTCTGGACCTGGTCCATGATTATTGAGGATATCTTCATTGTATTGCAGATCTGGTGATTCCTCAATTGTCCTAGTATCTCTGGTGTATACTCTAAAGGCATTAGACACTCCAGAGTATCCAACCAAGAAACAATCCTTATATTTGGTACTTCAACTACGCCAGAACGTTTGTAGACTGAACTCAACAAAAGGTGATGTTACTACACTAGTTGAATATGAATCTAATTTTGTACGTGTTCCCAGATTAGGGTTTCATGTCTTCATTCGAAATCGAAGCCTTGACTTCGTTGTAGTCACAATCATCTAAGTCTAATCCAGTTTCTATTCGGCAAACAAGGTGCGTCGACATTTTAATTCTACAGATGCTCTTTTGAACAATAGACTGCAAGATAGGTCACTGAATAGCATATATGAATCCTCGTACGTCATACTTTGAATGTAATAAAACTGATGTGTATTCATTAGTTTCTACAAGTTTTTGGTTGCTGCGTTATATAATTTGTTGCTTGCCGATATATAGTAGGTTGAAATATGTAAAGGGATACCACTGTTAAGTTTTGTAATTGGTTTGGTTCAATAAATGGAAAATATATATAGTGGCTAGCTGTATGAATATGTCCCATTTACAGCGGTTCAAACATGGTCAATTTAAAAGATTTTTTAATTACTTAATTAATCATTTACAACGGTTCTTTAAGGTTCGAAATAATTAATATTGGAATACTAAAATAAGTTTTAGCAGCGAATATTGAAGCGCTAATCCATATCACCTTTTACAACCCACCTAAAAACAGCGGCCACTAAACCGTTGTAAGTCCATAATTTAACGTTGTAAAAGCCCTATTTCTTGTAGTACTGAGTAAGGTTTATTGGAGAACAATAAAAAAAATAAGGAACTGAACAACACTTGTGAATCGTTGATTTTTACTAGATAATTTTTTTTATTGGAATATTTTTTGGTACTATATTATTTTTTTTTGCTTAATTATTTTTTTTTGTTCTGAATTTTTTTTCTTTTTTGTACTTAGATTAATTATTTTGTACTCCATGAAAGATTGAAAACCTGTACAAAAAGTTCAAGTTTGACTAATAGTTAAGGAGTCAATTTCAACTACAAAATAGGAAACAAATTTTTTAAATCAACATCAGATTTGAATATAGAAATGATGATACTTCACCAACTAAAGTCAACAAATTAGAAATAACAAAGAGAATCAAAAGCTGAACCTATATTAATGGTTGTTTCAATTTTATCTCCGACACCCATATCTTTATTCCAGCTTGAGAAAGTTTGTCAATAACATTGTTGCCTTCAAAATGCAGTGGTCTTAAATGATAAATCAGACCTCTTATAGCATGGTAGCTCCTTAAAACAGTTAAAAAAGAACACGATCCACATTAGTAGCTCCCTCCAACAACAAAAAACTTAGGAATCGATATTCTTTAGTATCATACTACACTATCAGCTGTAACAAAAACACCTTATATGTAACATCCGAGATTTTCCATTACTAAAATATACGTAGAGTTAATTCGATCTATCATATTGTGTTAATAATAAGTTAAATGTATATAGGACACGAATGAGAAAAAAAAACTGATCCAGTTGAAAAACCTAAGAAACCTTTATTTTACATATGTAACAACGTTTTTTTAATTTTTTTTACAGTAATTCTACTTTTAATTTTTCGACTTTTCGTAAAACATAAAAAAAGCTCGGAGTGGATTTTAAAAAAAAATATTTTTTACAAAATTTATCAATGTTACATATGTAACATGTTATGTTTGCATATGTAACGAAACAATAAATAAACGTGAAATTTTTTATTTTTACATATTAAAAAAAAGTATTCAGCACTTTTGTTTTTATAAAAAGTGACGAAAATGTATATAAAATCAATCTTTTTTAAGAATAAAAAACAATTATAATGTTACATATGAGTTTCTATGGTTTTTTCAACTTAAATAAGTTTTTATTATATGAAGGATGGAATAAAAACTCATTTGACTTGAAAAAAACCCTAGAAACTAATATTTAAAATTATTATTATTTTCTAAAAAAATAGTTTTATATACATTTTCATCACTTTTTATATAAAAAAAAGTAAAAAGGGGCTAAGTACTTTTTTTAAAGTATATGTAAGAAATAACAAAAATTCACGTTAATTTAATGTTTCAGCAAATATTACTTTGTAACATAACATGTTATAACATGTTACACATGTTATGTTACATGTGTCATAACTTTTTTTTTGAATTCACTCGGCACTTTTTTAATATTTTTTTAACCAAAGTCATATAATTGAATGTAGATTTATGTAAAAAATAAATTAAAAAAAAAAGGTTTTACATATGTACAATATGGGGTTTTTGGGTTTTTCCAACTTAAGTGAGTTTTTTCCTTCATCTAAGTCCTATATATATAGGGGAGGGTTATTTTAAAAAACAATGTTTAGTGAAAACCAACAAACTAGTATCACCAAGTATATAAATAAAAATATTACAATATACATAAATGTGATATACACGTTACATATATGTAAAACGTGGTTTATAATGGTTTTCATAAATTTTAGTGTTTTTCTTTTAATCCTCATCCTATATGTATATATAGAATTATTTATTTTAAATATAAAAAGTGATAAAATAAATATTAATTACATACATAAATTAAATAAATATAAAAGAAATATATAAACGTAATTGTTCTACATTCATATATTTTTAATATGATTAAAAATGTAAAGATCCAAGTTTTAAATAATTTGTATATAAAATAAACAATTATAAACATTTATGTGGCCAAATCAGAAGAAAACAGACTTAATATTGATTTGACTACTAAATGGTGTTAATAGTATAAAAATAGAAATGGTGTTAATAGTATAAAAAATAGAAACTTGGAGGGACTATTCGCTCCAAATTTCAAAACCTTGAACCATCCAACCCGGATACCCGTACCCGCGAGTTTATCTACTTCACCTAGTCAAGACCCGGGAGTTGGCCAATAAACCGGACTGAATTCCGTTGATTTTGCCCGATCCTTGACCCATAAATCTTCACATTCAACTGACCTTCAATCCACGAGTTTGAAGTGACGACCAATTCCATGAATCTCAGCCTATAATCACTCAAACAAATTGATATTTAGAATCGTGTCAAACCCATGATTTCTCCAACGTTGATTTCGATCTATTACTCACCTTCGAGTATGAAACCTACTGCATTCAACCAAATCTTTCACACGAAACATTTGCACACTCGAAACACATGCAACCATCGTCTGATCGGAAACCAATTGGAGCTCAAACCACCGTCGGTTGTTAGAATACCGATCCCACCATATGTGTGACATCCGGTGATTTTTCTACTGTTATTATCTATACTAATTATCTGCTAAAATGTAATTAATCTACAAAAGTAATTTTATTAGCAAAAGTAATATTTCTAATGTTCGAATAAATATTAGAATAGATTAATTTAGAAAAAGTAATTTTATTTAAATGCACGGGGTTGCATTTGGTAATTTTTGTAATTACGGTATTGCGTTGCTGTAAGATTTTTCAAAAAATGAACGTTGGTGACGACTCGGTTAAAACTAATAGGTCATAATATTATAAATATACTTGGCATAACATGGTATAATATTTTATAAGTGTAAGTATAAACTAACAAATTAAAATTTGTAAGGTAAAATAATACTTAAATAATAAAATATATGTTTGTTTATTACAAGTCCGTCATATGATACCTAAACTTGATTAAATTGAATATTATCCTATGAGTTTAAGATTTCCAAATGAAAATTCATGTTGAACTTTGAATGAACTTTGGTGTTTGTACGTCTTGGTGTATAAATGGGTTTGATCGATAACAAATATCTATGGAGTGTGGGACACTATGTAGCTTAAGTAATGTCACCAAAATTAGGCATAATATCATAGATTTTTTGGTAATGTATTTTTTTTGTTTACGTTTGTATGTCATGAGATAAGACCTTATAGAAAATTTAGGTTAAATGATAGATAATTATCATAAATCTTAAGTGAATTGTCAAAGAATTTTGAACAAAATGTTTAAGCAAGTGATGAGACATAATGAAAATTTAGTTTATAATGGTAAATAAATACTATATATCTTAAGTAATTATGTCATGGGATTTTTGAATTATAGTCTAGAAGTCAAAGAATAAAATCAATAGTATAAGTCATATGAATTTGATAAAAATTTTAAAAAAAATCATATGAATTTAATTAAAACACATCATATTGAAATATTAACAAATGATAAGTCGGTATGACATGCTTACAAGTACAAGTATGTCTGAATATAATTGGATTAAATTAACTCATGTCACATTGAAATACAAACAAATTATAATTCGTTGCGACGTGGTTAAACTATAAGTAAATCATTGTGTCTTGTTAAAAACCAGTAAGGATGATGTTTGAGAACACATTTACTTATTAGGGTTGTATTCGTTTATATGATGTTGGGTGTGACATGTATTAACATATAGGTTACGAAACTCTCACCAAGACTCTCTAAGAAAGCTAGACTAGTCCTAAAGTATGTCGGGGATATATACGACTCGCTTTTCTAGAAAGCAGACCCGGCTACCGATCCACCCCTCTAGTTATTTACAGGTCCATCACATAGAAAAAAACCCTAATAGGATTTGATAATAAAAAATAGATGAAGTATTAATTCATTTTCAGATATAGTATACGTATATAATATCAGGTAGCAGACATAATGATTTAAAGTCTAATGATATACTATATATGTGTGTAAGAAATATTATATGTTTATTTAAGGTATATCTAACCTAAGGTATAAACAAATAATATTATAGTGCCCTGATAGAATATTAATAGGCATGTCACACATAAGCACATAGATAAACGTGTTATACTATAATGAGATTTGCTTATAGTATGAGCTTGGTGCTAATAACCTATATCCCTATAAGCATGGATCCGATACCAATGTGTCACACCCCAACCGACGGCGAGTCATCGGAGCATGATACGATTGTTTATCACACGTGCCACTAAGCGTTACAATATGATTAACATGCTAAATTTTTATTTCATTTAATCCAAATAAGTCAAATACATTTTTCAAAGGGAATACATTTAAACAAAATAATATAAATGCTAGTTAAATTAATCTACGTCATGCTTCCTTTATTGTCACGAATGTTCTTTGCTAAACATGTTACACATATAAACTAGGAGTATCAACTACAAAAGAACTTGGTGAGCATTTCGTTATATATATATATATATATATATATATATATATATGTGAGTTTTAAAGAAAACATGTGATTCAATGAGTGGATCGATATGAGTGTTTATATAAGCACACAAGAATATTAATTTTAATAATTCAATGATTCGATTGTTTATATGTTTGCTAAGTTTTCTTTGGATAATCAAGAATATTCTCTAAATTACTTAAACGTCTTATTTAGTATTCACTAAATAATAATTTAACTAAAATCCTATAAGTTATCTTAAAATACTTTTTAGTTGTTCTTTAAAGTTAATATTTAAAAAACACTTTATAAATAAGATAAATATTTAAGCAAAATATGTATAAAATATATTGTGAAATATTTCATAATATACTACCTACCTTTTTCTGATGTTTAAAATATATATATTGGCTTTTTATATATTAATTTTTTTTAATAAAATTTTCCAAAATTTATATTTAACTTCTTTATAATTTTAGGTTTTAAAATGGTGAATTTTGATAGGATCATAAAAATTAGAGTTAAAATGAAGAAGTTATGAATGTTTATAGTTTATAAAAATTCAAGTAACTAATTAGACCAAAATTTACAAAACATCATCTCGCCTAGGTTTCGAACTCGAGACCTACTACAAACACTGCAATATCTTTAACCACACGGTCAACTAGGTTCTTTCGATTAAGAATCAGTTTTTAATTAACTTGACCGTAAGTTCTAGTTGAATATGCTTACTTATTACGAGCCCTAATCCGATTGAACCCAAATTCTCAAAATCTGTATGTTAAATGCTAGAATTGATTGAGGGCTTTTAAAGAACTATCGGGGTGAGTTCAGTGGTTGTTTTACCTTTGATTAACGAAGAGGAGAAGGTGGATTTTGGAATCTGGCAAGGGGCGGCAGCGGCTATGGTGGTTTCTGACGGGGTTCTGGCCTCCGTTTCTGTTAATGAATTATTTTGCGTTTTAGTTAGGTTTCCGAAAAGGTACGAGGGTCGAAACTCATTCAGTTTTATACTCTGTTGGTTCACGAATCATGAATGACCGTTGGCTAAGCGAAATCTTGGTTTTTGATTAGCTATAAACGCTTTTGTGTTCGATTTGGTAAGTCTAATATAGGTAGGACCGTGTTTTTTTTTGTGTTTGATTGGTTTTTCTCAAGCGAGAATTCCGGCCATGCATGGCTTAATTTTCTTGGTCTTGGGCAAGTTTAGTCACTCTAAGTTCTGGGTTTTTTTATTTTAGATACAATGACTCCTTTTATCTTGGTGATAGGTTTTGTTTATTTTACTTTGGCCACAAGTTTTGTTTATTTCATGAATATTATATAAAAGATTTTTATTATATGTATTAGAATGCATATATATCCAGGTTTAATTATGAATATCTATTTATGTATATAAGTGTTGGGTTGGGTTCAAATAGGGAGGGGCCTTAGGAAGAGTAGGGTAAGGAGGGCTGAGGGAGTGACAAGTGGCAAGGGATGAAATTTTAAAAAAGGGTATATCGGTAAATGTGCCCAGTGCTTTGATTACAGCTCGTGTTCGTCGCTCGTCCCCTAGGTCACGGCAGAGAGTAAATCGCAGATCATCAACAAAATTGAGAGAATCGACTCTTTGAATCCAAATCCAG
>WOUH02043330.1:0-11977 GCA_009936405.2 Stevia rebaudiana
ACAAATGGGTTGGTTTGGGTGATCATTTTTTGTATTTAAAGTTGAATCGGGTAACACCATAACAAAGAACGGGTTGAGATAGCCAGATAGGCAACATCTTAACACAATACGGGTCAAGATGGGTAAACATGAAAGCTATGTGAATATTATGGGTTCAAGCGGGTAAGAATGGCCAATAAAATATTTGATGAGAAAAGCACTTAAGATCACACAAATTGAAATATTTGTTTAGTTGCAACTCGTTTTGAGTTGAATAAAATTAATGCTTTTTTTAAACGCCCCATTTAGACCCAAACTAATTTTGTTTAAAACCCATCCTGACCCGCACCATCCTGATCCAAACCAATTCTGACTGGTTATCCAATCCGCCCGTTTTGACTGGTTACACGAAAAAATCACAAACCTGCGCTGAAGAAGACTGGAAACGGGCTTCCCATAATGGGCTTCCCGTCACATTCAACATCCAACATGTAATTCCCTCTTTTCGGGACCACATAAGTAACCGTGTAGGTCCCATCACCCATATCCTTAACAATACCTTCTTGTTCAGACCCACCAACCCCCACTCCCGGTGAGACCTTAACCTTAACCTGAGCTCCACCATTTGGCACCTTCCGACCGTCTGCATCCTTTGTAACAACCACAAACGAAGATGGTGCACACGCGGTCCCACCAGCAACACCGGTTCCAGCAGCGGTGCACTTGGAAGGTTCAACCGGTCCAATGGGTTTGTTACTCAAATCCTCTTCCTCATCGCCGTCACTATCTGATAAAGCAGCAGTTTGTCGATTACTTTCAACATCTTTGAATGTAGCATCAAAAGCTGCTTTTGCTGCAGCATCTTTCTCAGCATCACTCTTTAGTTTTGCTTCTTCTGCTTGCTTCATCCATATTGGCTTCACTACCGCCAAGTTACGGTCAGCCATATATACCCCAAACCAGAAACCCTACAACCTTACAATCCCCGAATCCTGTCAACAATTTCGGTTAATCAATCAATCAATAAGTAAAATAACAATTCATAAACTAACAATTCATAACGAAGTAAATTAGAAATTCGAAGCTTGCAAGTTAAGTTACTGTGTATTGATCTGAAACCAATTTCAGCGATTCAAAACCCTAACCCTAAAATAACGCGTAAATGAGTGATAAAGTAAAATCGAAGACAAAGTTTAAGCTATGCGTCAATGAAACACACACGTATATATATAAACACGGAGATGATGGCGGAGAAGAAGATACATACGGTGGCCGGCGGTAGAAGACGGCGGGATCCTCCTTACGGATAGTTTTAGAGGATTATTCGTACGGGGTTGAGTCCTCGTGATAAGATCATGAGGACCTGTTTTATTAGTGTAATTTGCATTTTTATCCATGTGCTTTATTGTAGTTGTTTTTTTCAGTCCTCGACTTTGCATAAGTTTTTTTACTTAGAAATAGGAAGTGGGTTTTGTCCCTCATGTTTGATGAGTTTAACCCTTATGGTCCGCAAATAAGTGTTTTTAAACTTTGTAGTTTCATTGGCGTGTCCACATTGGTACGTGGGGGATAGTGGTCCTCCTAATTTTTTTTTTTTTTTTTTTTTTTTTTTTGTATATGTTAAAATCTCAACTCTCTCTCGTAAAAAGTTGCAATCGCCCCTAGTATGCTCACGTTCGTCCTCAATCCAATTTAATTTTAAATGTTCAGTTATAAACCACGTTTAAAAACTCAACTAATGATATAAACCTAATTTAAATTAAGTTGATGTCAATTTTGAACTTTAATAAGCTAATTAAAATTACAATTATCATATATTAAACAAGTTTATTATTAATTTTAATAAATTAAATTGAGTTTATCGATAGGCCTATTATGAAATATATATGAAATTTGGATGGATTGTACCTTTTTAATATGACCTGCCCCAAACAATATATACAAAATTTGTTATATAGCGATGACTAAACGACCCTAAAGAATTTTGACCCCCATCAGAAAAAAAATGTGTCTGCCACTAGGAGTGATGTTGCATTTGTGTAATCATTTGAAGTGTATATATTGCTAATTTTTTTATAACTCTTGTTTAAGTATAAGCGCATTCTAGTCCATTAACACCTAAGGATTGTTTATTGAATAAGGAATGTCCTGCCTATAAAATAACCAACACATTTTGGGATTAACAATAGTGAATGACAATATAACTTCACAATTAAGCATGCACAGGTGACAGTGGTATCCACGATAAGCGACTCATTGAAAAGTCATCTACCAGACAACCAAAAGCAAACATGTGAACTCATAACGGGCAAAGCAGACAATACTGGTAGTACCAGATGTTACATCCTAAATGTCAACAAAACATACCCGACAACATCATGATCAAATAAGTTCAAACCTCCATCCCGCAAGATTAAATTCTACGACCGTTTGGTTTGATGGTACACCACTTTATACGGGGGGTTGACCTAATTTCAACGACGCTAGAATCATCTTGTCGTGCCCTAAATAAACATATTACCCCCACCCTCGTATTAGACGTATGAGTGGTTTGCCAAAACTGTGATGATCATTAAGAGGTTTAACCGATTAAAAAGCAGGCTATGAATTGTTTTAATATGTTTATAAAACACACTCATTAAAACGGTGTCTAAACTATTAAGATGTATAACCAAATATACACCCTTATTATTTGTGATGTTGCCTTTTAATAAAATTAAACGATACCTAACACGTAAATTGAACCATTTCAAACCACTCCACACTTTAAAATCAGTAACACACGGTTGAGTATATCATCGCTGAATACAACAACCTACCCAGTGAAAATCCCATTACAGAGTAGGGTCTGGATATCATCGCTGAATACTCCGTCTTAAATTCCTCAATAATAGCGACTCCCTCGTCTGTCGTGGCAATTTCTCATTCAAAACCCTCGATACTGAAGCAGATCGAGTTTAATTTCTTCAAGAGCAAACAAAAACTTAAATTCGTACGCTGTTTCAGTCGTAGAAAGGTAAACTCTAACTCATATATTTAATATTGTTCCTCAAAATAAATGTTACCTGTGAATCGTTGGAAGCTTCAAATCTAGAATATATCTGATCCGGAATCATTTTTTCACAAAAAACGAAAAAAATGTGGTAAATTACAGCCTGTTGTTGTATGTGTTATTTTGGATTTTATTTTTCGATTTCATGATGTTATCGAGCATCTTAATAGTAGTAACTGGATGTGTTACCACTGACTGTCAAATTGCTAATACTTTGTACGCTTTTAGGTAGATTTAGCATTCTAATCATGTCAAGGAAGATGCTGATTGATGGAGATGTTGGAAATGCTACTGAAGAGAACCAGTATGATTTTGATTTGTTTGTGATTGGTGCTGGTAGTGGCGGTGTTAGGGCTTCCAGATTTTCAGCTCAGTATGGAGCTAAGGTAGAATTCATCGCTTGAATGTGTATGCTTATTTATCAGTCAGACTTTGGTGGATATAGTTTAATATTAATTAACCAATGCAAATTTCAGTCTGTGTTTTGGTTATTCTAACATTTCAGTTTGCCAGGTTTTTGATCTAGATAGTTTCAGTGATGATTTCAATTTACGATAATTTGCAATTGTATTTAGTAATATTTGCCAGATCATTCATCTAACTGTTAATCTCTACACAAATCTTATTGCAAGGTTGGGATTTGCGAGCTACCATTTCATCCAATCAGCTCAGAAGTTATTGGAGGTGTTGGAGGAACGTAAGTTGTCAATTTATCTTTAATATGATACCTTTAGAGATACATCTCATTTATTAGATTATATTTCATTTATATTTGGTATCATTTTGAGATGATTAAGAATCACACACTTTGGTGATGCATGTATCATGTTTACACTTGGTCAGGTGCGTGATTCGTGGATGTGTTCCTAAAAAGATTCTGGTCTACGGAGCAACTTTTGGGCCTGAAATTCAGGTTATCGTGACCTTCTTTCATAAATCACAAAAATGGATGATTTATAATATATATTAAATTGTTTGTTTTAGATTATATTGTGCTGTTACTAGTTCACTAAAGTTGACTGAAACTGAGAAATTGAGCTGAAATTCATAGTAGAATGAAGATTCCTTAATTTTTTCCTAATTGCTTTGTACACTTTGTAATTTTATTTTACGGATTTGGTTTATATGATTTTATGTTGAGCCTTTTCCATTTCTCAAGGTTGTTTTAGGTTCATATGGCAAATGTAGTTTGATTTGCGCAAAAATTCTGTACTTTAATGACACCTTTTGTGATGATTGATGGAGGCTATATGTCTTTGGATAAGTTCATCTTATATAAACGCTTTCTACCGAAAAATTAAGTTTTTTTCCTTACTAGAAGATAAATGCAAACAACTTTTACTGATTTACTCACTTCTATTTCATCTCATGTAGGATTCAAGGGAGTATGGATGGAAAGTGAATGAAAAGGTTGATTTTGATTGGAAAAAGCTACTGCACAAGAAGGTCTGCTGTAAAGAGTCTTTATTTCATCATTTTAGTTCTTTTTTTGTCTTTTCTATCAAATAAATGTCGGAATTGCATATATCCCTTTTTAAACTTAAAAGTTATATATTTCATTAAAGTACAAGTTTTCAATGCATAATCTACAATTCTCTTTAAACCTGATTTGGGGAAATATGCAATTTGACAAGTTTAAAGGGGTATATGTAATTGCCCCTCAAATAATTAGTTGGGTAAACGATTAGTTGCGGCGATCTTTGTTCCGTTGCCTTTTAAGTTATTTTTGTTCTATCTAACCGCTTGACCCGTGGGACATATAACATAAGTACATAACCTGAATTAACTCATTATTAATATGTACACTGGTTGAATTTCTACTTCTGCTTATCATCACAATTTTTATAATTTTTTATTATTATTTTAGACTGAGGAAATAGTGAGGCTAAACGGGATATACAAACGCTTACTGTCAAATGCGGGAGTCAAACTTTTCGAAGGTGAGGGGAGAATTGTGGGACCCAATGAAGTGGAAGTGATACAATTAGATGGAACCAAACTGTCATACTCAGCAAAGCAAATACTGATAGCAACTGGTAGCAGGGCACAACGTCCAGATATTCCTGGACAGGTAAAAATTACAAACTTTGAATAGTTTTAATTTCCTGATAAAAAATCAAGCAACGGGTTATTTAATTTAACTTCCTTAAAAAAATGATTCCGTACATAATATCATATCTTTCTTATTTCTGTTTGTGTGAGTGAATTTAGGAGTTAGCTATAACATCTGATGAGGCTTTGAGCTTGGATGAGTTACCAAAGCGCGTTGTTGTACTTGGGGGAGGGTATGTTGACTAAACTTATTACTTTTTGTAATTTTTGCATTTCGTTTAAGATGCACACTAGCGATTAATCAGGATTACTTTGATTAATAGAGATTAATCGGATTGTAATTTTTTCAAACTTATGTATATATACACACATTTTGACCGGTTTTGATCAATGCTGACCAATTTTGACCCATTTTTTTATGAATTTTACGATTTTGACCGCCTACCGATTTTACGTCCAATTAGGTGAAATCCCAGCAATTAATCACCGATTAATCCCGATTTTTTACAAAACTGACATTAGATGACTAATTATTGCATCCAAACAGGTATATTGCGGTTGAGTTTGCTTCAATCTGGCGTGGGATGGGTTCCGAAGTGAATCTTTGTTTTAGAAAGGAACTTCCATTAAGGTTATATATATATTTTTTTATTATTTGAATAGTTGACTTCATCTTGATAAAGTTATCAATGAAATTCTAATATAAATTTTCCAAGACTTTCTTTTTGATGACTTTATCATTACAGGGGTTTTGATGATGAAATGAGAGCTTTGGTTGCAAGAAATCTCGAAGGAAGAGGAATAATTTTGCACCCACAAACAAATTTGACAAAGGTTTTTATTACTTCTTTTAGTTTTATTTGTTGTTGACATTTTTACCGCTTAAATTTCCTAAATCTTGAATTGATTACAATTAAATACATTTTTTTCAGCTTGTGAAAACAGATGATGGCATAAAAGTTACTACAGATCACGGTGAAGAATTAATGGCAGATGTTGTACTTTTCGCCACTGGTAGTTTTATACTCATAAAAGATAGTCATTATATTTTAAATGTCATTTTTTTTTTTGGTTTATTATATTACAGTTTAGTTATTGCTTGTTTTGTGTGTCCAGAACTATAAAATCTTATAATTGCAACTTGAGCAAAATAATCGCAAGGTTTTCTAAATTACTATTTAAATTACTAATTTTAGTTTTTTTGTTTTTTTTTTTTCTGTTGGCTGCAGGGCGGATCCCTAATTCTAAGAGGTTAAATCTACAATCTGTAGGTGTTGAAGTTGATAGTATAGGAGCAGTGAAGGTTTTTATAAACCCCTCTATTTTAATTAATTAATTTTTTTTAAAAATGTTTTAAATATGGAATATAAGTAAGAAGACAAGAGATGGGATTTAGATTAAAATTTTGCTAAATTTGTAAATTTTGAAATTGGCAGGTTGATGAATATTCTCGCACCAATGTTCCTAGTATTTGGGCTATAGGTGATGTTACAAATCGTATGAATCTGACACCTGTCGCCTTGATGGAAGGAAGTTTGTTTGCTGTATGTGATTACAGTCTTCTATAATTTCTAAACTATTTTTTAATTATTTTTTGTTTATGGCTTCTTTATAAATGCAGTTATCTCAAAAACAGTAATAATTAAGAGTTAATTACATTGATGGTTCTTATCGTTTGTGAAAAGTAAGTAACACGTTTGGGTACTAAGGGTTTAAAGTAACAACTTTGAGTTTCATGCTTTAACTTTTATAACGAGTTTGGGTATTAAAGCTAATCTCATTTTACTCTTCCGTTAAATTAGGATAAAATGACCAACATATTCGTTGACTTTTCACCATTTGACTATTTAAAAAGTCAAAGTGTATTTTAGTCTTTTCACCCTAATTTAACGGAAAAAGTTAACTGAAGTTAGCCTTAATACCCAAACGTGTTACAAATTTGATAGTATAAAACCCAAACCTGTTATTTTAAACCCTTAGTACCCAAACATGTTACTTTTTGCAAACGACAGGGACCATCTATGTAATTAAATTAATATAATTAGTATCTAAATTTTACTATTGTATCACACAGAAAACCGTATTTGGTAATGAACCTAGCAAGCCAGACTATAGCAACATCGCGTGTGCCGTTTTTTGGTAACATATAATCTCTGTTTTTATTTACTTATTACGGGTATGGTGTGAAATTCATTATTAAGATTGTAATAAAACAAAATATTATTTTATTTTTCAGCATACCTCCTCTCTCTGTTGTTGGATTAAGTGAAGAACAGGCCATAGAGCAAGCTAATGGAGACATTTTGGTTTTCACATCAACATTTAATCCCATGAAGAACTCCATCTCTGGGTATGCAAACATCTTCAACTTCTTTTCATAATTTAAATGGGACCCACAATTTGAAAATTGTCAATCTATTTTTACTGCACACCTTTTAAATTTTTTTCGAATTGTTTTTTGAATCATAATGATACATAGTTATTGTGTTTTATCTGATCTACTTTGAGTTTTGACTTTTACTAAAAATGGTCCGTTTCAGCTGAAGTCGAATTTTATAAATTTTCAAACTGAGGATCTTGCTACCTTTAATGATATGTACCAAGTATAATTTATAATTCTTAATTAGCATTTTTATACATTTATAGACGGCAAGAGAAAACACTCATGAAGCTAATTGTAAGTGCGGAGACTGATAAAGTTTTAGGTGCAGCAATGTGTGGGCCCGATGCAGCAGAAATTATGCAGGTAGATTGAAAATCTCTCTTGATATTTTTCAAAGATTGCAAATGCATAAACTCACTTATTTCTTTTTTATAAAAATTAGACTTTTATAGAAGTTATATAATTTTTCCAATCATAAATTCAGCAACACCACTTTTATTGATTTTAATATATTTCACAGGGCATTGCTATTGCACTCAAATGTGGAGCAACAAAAGCACAATTCGATAGCACGGTGAGCTTTGACCGTTTGACCGACTAATATATAAAACATAATCTCATATTATTATTTTCTTTAATTTAATGAAAATGTGATTATTTTCTTTTTAGGTGGGGATACACCCGTCGTCTGCAGAAGAGTTTGTTACAATGCGATCTGTCACAAGGCGTATTGCTGCAGCTGGTAAACCAAAGACCAACCTCTAAACTTGTTTCGGTTAGTTGTTCTTCACAACTTACATCCATAGAAAAACGGGTACACATTATTTTGGTTTAATTGCGTTAAGTTTTCAAGTCACCATCGATTATTGTTAGCAAAAACGACGTGGATCAGATCGTGTTTTGTTTTCTCGTATGTGATTTTTTGGATTTTTTAGAAAGTGTTTGATAGGAAATTGAATGGAATAGATTAGACTTTTAAATGGGTAGAAATAAATGAACAATGAATGAAATTATAAGGTTTAAGGTTGGGAATGCGTAGAAGTTAAATTAGAACCTCATTAAATAGTTAGTTCTGCAAGGTTAATAATTGGTATAAAATCATGTAACTTATATCTTACGAGATTCATAATTATTTGGTTTAGTACGGAAAGGGTTAGATTGAAAGAAAAACGAGGGTGACATTTTTGTTAGTTTTCCGTTTTATTAATTAAGGAAAAATTCGTTGGACACATGTGAATGCAACATACTTTCAATATGTGATGTGATGTCATGTTGTGAAAGTATATGTAAGCGTAATTATTGGGAAAGTTGGTAGACGTATGGTTTTCTCGAAGGTTTAGATTACAATCCAAAGTCAACAAAAACATTAGTTTGGAATCACGTTATTTCCTATTGCATAATTTATTATTCATATGGGTGGGGTGTGATAATGATCTCACTAACACAAGCCTAAAACGATATTTGGGAGGTGTGGGTTTAGACTGTGTAGTGGAGAGGGGGTGGTGGGGGTGTGAGTGATGACGCGTTAGTGCCACGCAGGAGAGAGAGTGTCAAAACCTGGGTGATGGAAAATGAGTGTAATGAGTGAGTGAGTGAGGGAGAGAAAAAAATTTAATGATTAATTTAATAATTAATTTTTTATTTTAATTTTAACCACTTCCATCTTTAAAAGTCCCCTTTTCATACTTCAAGCTCAATAACAGAAACTGAAACCCTCCGCCACCATCTCCGCTGCCACCATCTCCGCCGCCAGCGATACACCTGTCGGATGATGATGATGATGCCCGGAACCGTCACAGGCGGTGCTCAATTGCAACATCAAAGAACTAGCAGCACCTGTTCCACCCAATCCACCTTCGTTTTCCCCCAAATTCGGATCATTTGCACTAGCAGGATGAAGGAAACCCAAGGATTTGTTCGAAGAAATCGTCAGCGGGCCCACCCCAACTGCTCCTTCCTCCCCACCACGCCGTTGCCGAGACTACGCCAAAGCCCACCATGCGCCTTTCACGCCGGTATATTTGGGTGTTCCGGGGCGTGGCCGGCTCTCTCACGACCCCCATGTCCCACTATGCATGATCTTAGAACGGACACGGGTTAACTTTAATGTCAGATTCAGAACTTGCAAACACATTTGACTATATGTGTTATACGTCGGTGTCATCTTATGAAGTGATTTTGATATTTAATATTCTGTGACAGTATTAAACCTAGAGAAAAATAGTCATGAGCTCTATAGTTTAAACGTAATTATTTTATGCGCACTAATAACTTATCACTTGAAAAGTAATATGAGAGGACATAAAAAAAATAGATAAAACGTGGTTTTGTCAACTCGAGAATATGCCATCGCATTCAGTTATTAATTTATGTGTATGATACAAATACTAGGTTTGTACTAATTTCGGGTTCAACATGTCATCCTGTGAACATGATCCGTTAAACATATCAAATTATTCACATTCTTTTCCTGTCTTTTTTTTTTTCTCTCAAAATAAAATTAAATAATAATACAGTATACAATTAATAACTAATACAATATAATGACATGAACACACAAAAAAAAACGCATACGAAACATAAACGACGACAAGTAACATAGGTAACAGTGGATTTTACTGGTACGAAACTAACGATGTCATGTCATTAATTTGAAAATATATGTGGATTGAGACGAGTATGTTATTAGGTAAGGCCCTCCGATCACCCGAAATGGTCCCATATTTATTAACCCCCATTGAAACCAATTATTTTTATATAATATATATAATCTCTAAAGTATAAAAATTGTCTGTCAAAACGTTATAGATGATTAGAACTACTCAACTTATGGAACTGCTAGAAGTGGACTTAAGTAATTGATAATTCATTTGGTTTTTGGAGTGAGTTTGAGATTTCAGATTAAGGGTAATTAGGTACCGCATGTTACTTAGTTAGATACATACAGTTTTGCAACCAAACGGTCAGATATTTAAACTCAACATGGCCAATCACCGTTCCTTGGGTCGTAAAAGTTTGCACCGTAAGAGCAAGACCAAAGGATCAAACAAAGTATTGAAAATGTATGTTTAAGTTTTGTGTTGATATGTCATATGTGAATATTAATATTTCATATAAAGTGCACTTGAAGTAAGAAGATGGTATAAAACCCGTCTTTATTTGTCAACAAAGCGGCTCAAAGCTAAAGCGAACTCTAAAATGAAGGCCTTTTTTTTGAAATATTAGCATAGCTAAAATTGGGAAATTTACATAAAATGATGGCATAACTTTAAAATGGATTAGTAACAACTAAATAACCAGACAAAAGAGTGGAGCCAATAACTACTTATGAATAGAAAGAGAATTTAGGAAGAGCTTCCTTAATTATTGAACCATATTATAGCATAATCTACAAATGCATTGAATAAATAAAGCAAGAATAGGTTACGTGCATCTCCTGAACTAGCATTTAAGTGAGCTTGAGATTTCACTATCAAAAAGATATGTATGTGGTCACATGTAAAATATGATCTAGCAAGCATTTAAAAAAACAAACATCCCATCTAACAACTGTTAAAAGTATTTGTTATAAGTTCATGAAAATAAAGGGTATTGCAGATGAGAATACGCATGAGAATTTTTTTTCATTGAAAGATTTGCATTACACAAGAAGTTTCTATCATTTTTAATAAGATATGACGACGATTTTTATTGACACACTTAACAAGTACATTAAACGAATAACACTAAACGAACTATTGACCTTAGGGAAACATTTTAAACAATACAACTTTTAAGTAGTTAAAATTCATGGAAGGATTATGGTGACAAAATATAGATAGATTTTAGTGGTGACTTGACTGACTTCCTCCAAAACTGACTCCACCTTCACACCTACATGCACCACCAAATCCACCGCCACCACCACCACCGCCTCCTCCTCCGCCACCTCCAAGGCCACCACCACTTCCGAAGCCTCCACCTGCCCCATAACCTCCACCGGTACCTCCTCCTCCTCCAAAACCACCGCCGCCACCTCCTCCAAGGCCTCCACCACCACCTAGACCTCCACCACCCCCAAACCCACCACCAAAACCGCCACCACCACCTAAACCTCCACCGCTGCCTCCACCAAGCCCGCCTCCCCCACCAAGTCCACCACCTGATCCTCCCCCAAGTCCGCCTCCACCACCAAGTCCGCCACCTGATCCTCCTCCAAGTCCGCCTCCACCACCAAGTCCACCACCTGATCCTCCACCAAGACCTCCACCTCCACCCAACCCTCCACCCCCACCTAGGCCTCCGCCTCCCACCCCACCACCAAGTCCACCTCCTGCACCACCACCTAGACCTTTATGGTGACCACCTAACCCACCACCACCTCCTAGACCTCCATGATGACCTAGCCCGCCACCACCACCAAATCCACCACCAGCACCACCTCCTAGACCTCCATGCAGGGGCGAAGGGTAGTGTGGGCCTGGGGTAGCCCGGGCAACCCCAGTTTTTTTCGCGCGTAGTGTAAATTTCCC
>WOUH02043380.1:0-11974 GCA_009936405.2 Stevia rebaudiana
GATGAGTTTTATTTCCGCTGCTGTGTAAATTCTGTTAAATCTTTGTGCTTTGAGTAAATCCGATGACGTGGCGAGACCATGGAGTTTGGGGCGTCACATATATCATATATAATTTTTTTAAAAATTATACTCTTAACATTTTTATTAATTAAATACAAAATCAATAACTCTTGATTTTGTATTATTTGTGTTGTAAAATTAATAATTTTTTATTAATTTGTTGAAGATATTTAACTATATATATTATTAATAGAGAGAAAAAGTACACATGTGTTATTAAATTATTTAGGTTTAATATCAGCCAAGCATGTGTTAATAATTAAATAACACATATGGTCCATATTTGGTTATTTGATTAACTCTTTAAATGTTGGTTCACATAATACATATCTCATATATATATACAGGATGGATAATATGAAACCCTCTTGAGTTGAGAAAACCGTTGAAACCCAATTTTCGTAACATATGTAAAAACAACTTTTTTTGAATTTTAATTTTTACAACTTCATATTTTATATAAATTATACATTAGAAATCTTTTGGTGAAAAAATTATAAAAAAGCGTCGAGTAGTTTTTTTTTAATATTTTTTTGCAAATTTCAAAGATTGCAACATATGTAAATGTTACATATGTAACAAATTTTTTCACTGAAATTTTTTTAAAAACATGTTTTTTTTTATTTTATGGGTATTTTTTTTAAGTACCTGGTGCTTTTTTTTATAAAAAGAAACGAAATTGCATTTAAAAGTAAGCCTTTTAAAAAAAATTAACTTAGAGTTTTCGAGCGTTCTTTCGAGTTTCGCGGGTTTTTTCATCTCGAGAAGGTTTTCATATAATTACCCTATATATATATATATATATATATTGTGATTCCTTTAGAAAGGAAAAAAGTGTAAAAACTGTAGGAAGGATCCTTCACCGTAAGATAATGGTGTTTGATGGTTGAGACTCACAAAGTGTCATTTTTTGTAAAAACTATAGGTCTCAACGAGACGGTTTGAACGCCACCGAAATGAGGTCTTTTTACACTTTCTACACTTTTATCCTTTTTAGCATAACTTCACCACGTATATATATAATTATAGATTGTGGTTCCTCTAGAAATAGGGAAAAACTATAAAAAGTCTAATAAGTCGTATTCAAAGTGTAAAAAGTTGGGTTAAACGAACTCCGATTGACCTCATTCCAGTGGCGTTAGAACCGTCTCGTTGAACCTTAAATAAACCTATTTTGGTTTAGCTTTGGGATTCAGATTTTTACTTTTAAGGTTATATTTCAGTTTAGCCTATTTTGTTTTGCTTTAAGGGTTTAGTTTTGGGGTTTAGCTTTATGTTTAGTGTTTAACTTTAGGATTTAGAGGTTTAAGGCTTAGTATTAGGGTTTAGATTTATGGTTTAGCTTTTAGGGCTTAAGATTATCTTTTAGGGGTTTAGATAAAAGTTTTTAAGGTTATATTTCAATTTAGCATATTTTGTTTAGCTTATAGGGATTAGTTTTAGGGTTTGACTTTATGCTTAGGGTTTATCTTTAGGATTTACAAGTTTAGGGCTTAGCATTAGGCTTTAGCATTAGGGTTTTGCTTTAGGGTTTAGGGTTAGTTTTTTAGGGTTTAGCCTTATAATGTAACTTTAGGGTTTAGATTTAGGGTTTAGGTTTTATGGTTTAGCTTTAGGGTTTAGGTTTTAGGGTTTTTAGTTAGGGCTCGATGAGACGGTTCTAATGTAGCCGGAATGAGGTCAATCGTAGTTCGTTTGACTGGACTTTTACACTTTTTACCCGACTTTTTAGACTTTCTATACTTTTTGTCCTTTTTAGAATAACCTCACCCTATAATTATATATACACATATTATTAAGTAATACATATTTTTACATATATATACGTATTTGGAAGTTACAATTGATAAGATAGATTCTATTATTAATTGATAATGAGTTAGATGTCAAAACAAATTATGATATGGAAATCACGGATGTTACAAAAGTTGGGTAAGTGATAGAGATCCAAAATCAGCATCACATCTCAACGCAATGGAATATGTTTCCCATTATCAAGAAGAGATCTGAGGAAACAGTTAAGGGCAGGGATGGTAGCATACTCTTGACCTGCTAGTTTTAATTTGCTTAATAGAGATGTGAATCTCTCAAGCTGCTGAGTCAAGGTTTCACCATTAAATTGAAAGAAAGTTTCATACTTTTATGTAATGATATCTCGAGTATTTGCAACAACATAAGCAGTACCAACAAAGAGCATCCAAAAGACCTTTAGCTGACACATGATGCAACAACCAAGAATAGATCTCATTAGGAAGACCCATAGCTATATAAGCATGTACTTTTGCATCTTGCTCAAGCTTTTGGAAATCCTCCCCAGTATAGTTCTTAGGATCCTTAGGTCTGGTGTGCTTGTTTCAGCTTCAATCACCATCGGTTGGTGAGGGTTGGTGAGGGCCAAACATCAAAGATCTCCAGCACTCAGTGTGGTTGTTTGAGAGGAAATGGATCGTTCGAAGTTTTCATATGTTATATTGATGGTGTACCAGAACTTGCGGTTTAGTTGATGATCCAGTGTTATAAGGATCGAGAGAGGTGAATTTGTCAGTCATTGTTGAACACTGTTGAACACTTGTAAACCATAATTCAATGGAATAGTAATTTCGGTTAAGTTAAGAACTGCAACTTCAAATTCAATGAGTTTGAGCTGAAAATTGTGATCTTAGCATTGATCTAAAATTCATTTGGTAATCAATTTAGATTAAAACAGCTGAAATATCAATATGAGCTTGATTCGATTGTTCTGATTCGATTATGAGATTAAAACTAGAGAACCAAAGCTCTTATACCAATTGTTAGGATCATATTATCTTTTATCAATATGAATTAAACTAATTATTAGCAGCGGAATTAAACATAGCAATTCATCATAATACTTTTATATACTGATTGCTCATACCGATTAAAATCACTCCCTCTTGACTATACTCTCTCAACTTGTGTGTGTACAAGTTTATCAATTTTTCACGAGTAGTCACAAGCGTTCATGCGAATTCTATTTATAAGATGTTCGACGCCACTAATGATGTCGCATCATTGATAGTTACATCGAACACCCTTAACTGCTAATAACTGGTTACATATTATAATAACAACTGATACATATCCTAACTACTGAGAAACTATGTAACTACGGATGGCTTCATCAGTTGTTCTTCAGTAGTTGATCTTCAGTCTTTATTCTTTAGTAGTTGTCTTTATCAGTTGTTCTTTGATTCTTCAGTAGTACTTCGTCAGTTAACATCAATTGTTTACAAAACTATCAACAGTTGGAAGCTGTTGTTGTCGATCAGTTGATGTGCTTTGGTTCATCAGTTCTTGTATATTCGAACAACCAGTAGAGTTTAATGATAGTCAACAAAGATAACTACTGGTCAATTAGAGTCAATGATGGTTAATAGTGGCCAGTTAGAGTTAATGGTGGCCATTAATCATCAACTAGGATGTTCCCTGGCGTGCGTTGCGGCGCCTATGCTGCCGGTCACGTAAATTACAAAATTTGTTTAAAAGGAACGTATTTGGTTGCATATAAACTAAGAACCTAAGATTGCCCACTTACATAGCTTGAAACAAAATCATGGGCTATATCTATTCTTGTTTTGACGCCAAGACTACGGTTTCCTTTGGTGAGTCCGTTTTGATAGGCTCATGCCCCTGCCAAAATAAAACGTAAACATTGTATCCAAATATGGCCCCCCATGACTCAGTTGGAATTTATGACACAACAACAAAGATCACAAAATCATTTTGAAATCATCTGTTATTGACAATCGACAAATTTTAAAAAAAATCTATAACCCAATGAAGTATATAATTAAAATTCAAATCTGGTCTAATTTAAAAATAACAAATCTCATTGGAACTTAAAAATTTCGTATCTTTTGGAATACAAATTAACCACCGTGGATGCTTCGTTTATATGCATTACTTGTAATATCTTAAATGACAACTATTCTCTAAAAAATCTACCAACACACATGCACGAATAATAATAATATATTGGCAATCTGTATGAAATTTAGTATAGGAGCATGATCAGATAAGAGCAACGTGTATGCACACATCTAGCGTGTTAGATCAAGTCTAATAGCATCTATATTAAAAGCACAATGGAATAATAATATTTACAAAATCTCAATAAACAATTTTACCTTAAAACTACATATCACTCGACATCAAGAAATTGTAGATATATAATAACAAAACCTATTTCAACAGCCAAAAAAACCGAGAAAAAGGCACCAAACCATGTAAACAAAACAGAAAATAAGCAAGGTTTTTTGCAAGTACCAACAAAAAGTAAGCTGAAAGAAACTCATCACAATTCACATCCAACCAAAGCATACCTTATATAGCAACATATATTGAAATAGTCCGTAATGATTGTTAGATTGCCAAGTCATATGATTGAAAGAATGGAAATATAAAAAGCAAAATCTCGAACATGTATCCTAAGCAGTACCCATAATGCAAAACCCAAAAGAACCTAAAAAACAATTAAAAAAAGTATTTATCTAACTCATTCAGAGATGTGAATCATCTCTATCATATGGATCTCATATAATCAATAATTATGATTTTAGGGATAGAAAATGCTGTGAGCTGACCAGAAATGTGATACCAAGCATTTGGTTTGATCCTTGTTTATCAAAGTTAATATTACTTTAAGCATGCATACTAAATTGTTAAATGTTCTATAATATTGTAGACTGAATTATCATTGTTTACAGTTGCAGCAATAAAACATATATGCATTAACATGTATTCCCACTTAAACACTTAAGGATCTTTCTTCAAGCTTATCATATTTTGTAGCAAACTTAGCCATGGTCTAGACCTTATTTAGTATGTATAACAGATGTACTTCCTTTAGGTAGGTGTTCATGATCCTTATAATGTGAAATATGCGTTGATAATTATTTTTTCACAATAACTCATCCAATACGTAATCAAGATGTAAATAATGAAAAACAATCTCAAAATACACATAAACTCAAAAGAAAGTAAATTTTTGACCGTGCAAGCAATAGAAAATAGGCAAGCATTTTGACAAACATTTGGAGGGACGTTAAGGAAAAACACAATATGAAACAGAACAATGAAAGAAGACATGCAAATCAGAGTTAGCAACAACCATTAGAGGGAAAATTAAATAATCCGGATAGGTTAATTTACCTAAAAAGTGTTTAACAGAAACCAAAAAGAAAATCAAAACGGAACAAAACAAATGAAGATGACGACGGCTGGAACAGAGAAATCGACCAAAATATTACCTAAATCGTGAATGAGAAGCACTTCCGCTACCTAAATCGTGAACCAACCGAGATTCAGCCACCAAAATCGTCAATCAACCGAGAAGAAGAAAACAGAAATCCATAGCTGTGTCGATACAAAGGAGAAGCAGGTGAGAAAAAGAAAACCCTAGAAAGAGACGAACATATATCGAGCACCGCCCGCAAAAACCAATAAAAAAGAAACACTGTAGCTAAAAAGTTAGTAATTGTTTATAAGAGTAATTAAAGAGTCCGATCCAATTAGCCATTTATTATTTCCGACTGTGTACGAGGTTTGAACCATATATAAGTTACGCATCTCATGGTGCTAGAGCCGGCTTCATAGTAGAAATGTTGAGGTTGTTGCCTAGGGTCTACAAATTGATGGGGCCCTCTAATTTATAGTTTCAAATATATATATATATATATTAAGTTTGCTATACTAAACAAACTTAGATATGGAGTAACTGGTAGGTAGCTTGTGTTGTATCACCTACGGTGCATGCTCTGGCCACTCAACTTACTTAACATTTTTACTACATTATATTCATAGTCCCTTTTTATTAAATGCATTAGTTAAACCATATACAAAATTTTCTTTAAAACTTGTAAACATTAATAATTAACCAAATTGATTGCAAAAAAATAAAAACAATAAATTAATCAATTTTATTTAGTTGAATTGCTAAATAATATTGTTATTGTTTCAAAAGACATTTATAACGTATTCTATATTATGCCAGTAAATAATCATCATATTTCACGATTTAATTGGAGACTTGGTTGATTAGTTAATTAGCTTATTGGTTTCTTTGTTAATTATTGAATTAGTTGCTTACTAATTACCTTAATAGTTCACGATACCAAGCCAATTTTTTTAAAAAGGGCCCCGTATTTTTTGTTCGCCTTGAGCCCCCAAAATCATTGAGTCGGCCCTGTACGGTGCTCTAGTTATGTTATCATTTTATCACTAAAGAGGTTAGATGGATGGTGCGAGTTCTTAGAGAAAGTGAGTTAAGGGAAGATGACAAAATTACCTTAATTACCGTTGCTTTATATTTGTCGTTTTTCGATTTGGGTGAAAGAGATGTTTCTTTTAAGAAAGAAATACCTAAAAGAATTTATCTTGGTACCAATGTCTTTGTTTTTTTTAGAATAGCAGTTGGTGCAACGTCCTATGACCGTTGCGCTCAGAGGTGCAAGGACTGAGATCGAAACCCCGCATCTAACACCCTGAGGTGTTTTTCGTCGGCATTGGGGCTCCCCCATGTTGCTATCGCAGCGGAGGCTCACGACAACCCTCCTCACGGGCCAAGTTGATTGGAGTCGAAACTCGTCAACCAACTATTCCAGGGAAAAACCGGGCAGGAACCTTTAGCCTTGCCACGTAAAACCCTTTTGGCTCGGACACGAAGCCGAGTAGTAGCCCGAGACGAGCGTCATTGCCATGTCTTTGAAAACTGCTCTAGACAAGAATCGAACCCAGGACCTATCGGTCAATGTGCTCTCCCCTTACCATTGAGCTAACTTGGTTGGATAAAGCGACTAAGAAGATCTTGTAATATCGATGATGATTAATGAGAAAATATTTTCTCATCATTACAATATCTCACACATATCAATGAACTCACCATAAATTTGCGTCTTGTCTTTGAAACACCCGAAAAGAGAAATTTTTTGAGTGTTGTGGTAAAATAAATCGGTTGTTATCTTGCTTGATCATTCAATATGCATGCTATGAAAAGCATCATTTTTGTTGATCTAATCCAATGTATGTGCAGTTTTTATGTTATTCTTATTCATATTTTGAGAAATAGGTGTGAAATCATGTTTGTGAATGATCGGAGATGAAGGGTATTAGTCTGAAGTTGAAAGATAATCTGAAATATGTTTTTGGTTATGAAGTTTGAACAAGGATTGATGAAATTGCAGTGTGAGAAAGTCAACTTTCAAAAACTATGATTTGAGTGGTTCTCGAGTTTTGGGAAGAAGATGAAGGGTTCTCGATGTATAACTCGAGATTGGTCAGAAACCCGAGTTCGAGTGATAACTTGAATTTGGTTTATATTTACGAGAACGAAGACGAAGTTCGAGAACATCAGTTGTTTTCGAGAATCTTCTCAGGTGTTTGATAAACATGGATTGTTATGCTGATTTGTGTTTGATTTTTGTGCGGGTAAAATGAAGTATTGGAGTTGGAGTGATTGGAAGGAGTTTTGGTTTGATGTGCATCGAGATGACAGAAGGGTTACAATTATTGCCAAAGATCGTTTCATAAGTGTGATGATTTCAAGTCGTGTGAATCTAGGTTCCATATATTCGATCTCGTATCACTCAGCAGTTCAATCAGGCTGATCCAGAAGATAGGACAGATGGCGATGGCTGGGGTGATGCTTTTATGACTACTCTTGCTAGTCAACGAGTTTGTCTACTTTCATATTATGATCAAGATCTTTCAAGATCTTTTCACGCACATCGGTGGATCAAGTTTAGCTCCACACGACCTTGAGGAGTCCCCGCTTCATCTCTGGGAGAACCCTCAGTGTTTTGAAGATTAATATGGAGGAGCACCGGAAACACAAAACTAGGGGGAGATTGTTAGGACATGAATAAGAGTTTTGGTGTTTCTCAGAGTGAATAAGTAGATTCTCGAGTAACTAAATGGGTTCTCGAGTTAGTTCGTTTAATTGATTAGGTTTGGTTTGGGCCGAAGGCCATTTTGTAAACGAGTAGTATATCAACTCGTCTCCTAGTCTGTTACTAGGTTAATCACTTGTTACTGTTTTTCATGTGTTCTTCGTGTACCAGTTGGTTCTTTGAAACCGAGTGCACTTAGTACAATATATGGCAAAGAAGGATGATCCAATTTCTTTCAAATAATCACACTGGATGCTATAGGTTTGTTATGATCGGCCCTCACCAACCCATGGTGGTTGATGCTGAAACCATCACACCTAAATCAAAGGATCCTAGAAATTACTCTTAGGAGGATTTCCAAAAGCTCGAGCTAGATGCTAAGGCACAAGCTCAGATAGCCATGGCTTTACCCAATGAAATCTATTCGGGGTTATTTCCTGCAAAAGAGATTTGGGATGCCCTCAAAGTACAGTTTGGAGGTACTACTGATGTAGTTGCAAACACTAGAGAAATCCTTTGTCACACCCCCAAATTCGCACCCCTACTAACATCGCAGGTGAGGGCGTGAGGTTTCCAGACTGGCTAGGATCTGAGTCATCGGTCGTATTGAACGACTCTATATGATTTATGAAAAACATACATTGCATTCAATCATGACAAAACGTTCAGTTTAAAATGTTAGTTAGAGTGAGCGTTTAGTATTGTGGAAGCATAAATAGTTTTAAACTGTTGCGGAAGCATGTAAATGTAATAAGCATAAGTCTATCACACTCATAAAAAAATAAATAATAATGTTCAATGCAACTGGTTGAAATAATGATGCATGAGACTCCAGCTAAGCATCCTAGTCTTCAAGTTTTGTGTACCTTAGCGACCTGAGAAACATAATAAAAAGTGTCAACCAAAAGGGAGGTTTATAAGTAGTGTAACAGTTCAACAGACACATATATAAGCAAGCATATAATCTTATTGATTGCAGGTCAATTATCGTATAAGGTGCCATTACCGATCGTAAGCCTTGCAACCAATATCTATCTCACTAAATATTGATTAATGGGTCCATAGGTCAATATGCACCCGACGCGACCTCCAATCGCCCGAATAGGGTTTGTTAAACCCAATAGTACTATCCAGATTACCTCTCCTGATCAAACACAATCCAACGGTACACGCATTTCAAGAAGGACTTTAATTGAGATATTATGTACACACCCAAGTTACTACGAGACTATAGCAAGTTATATACACCTTAAAATAGTTTTAGCAAGAGTATGTTTCTCCCCCAAAAAGGAAAAGTGTTTAATAGGAGGGGCCGTAAGACTCACTTCGACAGCTACGCGCTGCAGCTATAACTTCTAGCAAACCAGCTAGCTAATACCTAAACATATATGTTCATGGGTGATGTGTTTAATGTTGTTCCTTAGACTCAACATGTATTGCAACTTCAAGTGATCGTTTTGTTTTGTAAAAATTACATTTCTACCATGTCATTCAATTTGACACGACTACATGTTGGTGACTTATTTTTTTTGTTTGTTTAACTCTTGTTCGGTAGTGTATTGAAGGAACTATCATTAACTAGAGAGTTTCCTAAAATAAAATGTTAACCATTGACAAAAAGTCAACACTTGGTCAAGTAACCCTATCATGTCAACTAATTATCATGTTTCATCATATACTACACTTTAGCACAAAGTTTCCATAACTAAAGTCCAATCAACTATTGATTAAAAAGTCAAATGTTGACCAAATAGTCAGCCTAATGTCACATAATCCCAATCATGTCAACTACACATCCTACACCTAGTTTCTAAAAATAGCAGGCGTTTATTCAACATGTCAATATTATCTTACATGCATCTAAACATCCTTAGATTCACTCATATATACATACTACATTATCACCTCATGTTCAACATGTCACACTTTCAAACTAGTATTCAACTTAGGAACAAAGTTTCCTAATTTAGTAAGTTATGAACTAGGTTATGTTCTACACCATATATTTAGCAAAACACGTGTATAACATCACTTAGGCATACATCCTATCAATTATTAACACTTAGATTATCATACAATTACTAAATCACAAAAGCCCAATTTGACTTTTTGAATCAAAAACCCTAATTCCTCAAAATCAACTAAAACGTCAAATTGATCATGCATAATTGTTCTAAACATAGTTTAAACATGTTATCAACTAATAATCATATCAAATTCAATCACATGAACCCTAATTCAATCACATGCATAATTGTTCTAAACATAGTTTAAACATGTTAACATCACTTTAATTTTCCAAAATTAAAACTGCTTTGTTTTACATGAATCCAATTATAAAAATATGTTCATAGTTACTAATAACCATCAAATAAATCATCAGTTTCATCAATACAACATCAAATGAAAAAACCCCAATTCGTGTTCTTCACAAATAACCCTAATTTTTTAATTGCATCAAAACGTGAAATTGACAATTTTCCTATTCAATTAAACCTATTCCTAGCACAAATCAATATCCATATCATACTAACAACATCAAACAAAGAATCTAGAAAATTAAAGTGAGTTCAAAAACCCTGATTTTTTTGTATCTATTGTGAGTAATGTGGATGGTTACCACTCTCACTTGAATGTGTTTAACTTTAGGTGGGCTTTGTGCTTTGGTTTGGGCTTATCTATCTATTAATTTCTTTCTTTTAGTCCATTAGTGTAATAGTCCACTAGTAGTAGCCACTAGTAGTTACTAACTAGTAGTATGACCCATATTGTTTGTACATGTTTATTGTTGCGTTTACGTCGTAGATTCCGACAATAATAAAGTTACTATTATTCTAAGATTAATATATATTTTTTTGTTCATATATATTTATATATATATGTATATTAGTGTAAGTGCACCAAAGTTTATGGACAAATACTCGTGTGTGATTCGGTAAATTATGTTTATGTAATTTACCGACTAATAATTGTTTTCCGCAAAACCATGCACGTCGCGTGATGTGGTGTAAACACATCTCTTATCCGCGTCTATTTTATTTGTATATTGAGTCTTTTTTACTTTATTTTTAGTTTAAATATCGTTATATTCCATAATCCGTGCTTGTACTCATTTTGATCGTATTTTGCAGCAGTTCGTGTTGAAATTAAGGATTTTGAAGATTACCGAAGAAAGCACGAGTTTCCGGGTTGAAAACGAGACGGAATTATGAAGAACAACTGACAAGCCAAGCTACGCAATACGCGCAGCACTAAAGATCCATCGGCGCGATACGAGACAGACCCCGCCGACTAATTTTTCCTACGCGATACGCGTAGCTATTCCCCCATACACCGGGCGTACGCTTAGGTGTTAAAACCGAGTGAAACCACAATTTTCAATATATAATTTTCGGTCGTTTTATAATTAAAGGGATCGATTCCCAACCATTTCTAAGAGCGATTTTGGACAAGGAACTCAGGGGAGGAATCAAGTTTGGATCTTGGAGCTGTTTGGTTGGTCAATTTTAGTTAGTTGCTACTTACTTGATCATTGTTTTAGTTGAATTCTTTGTTTTCTTGATATTTCTGGTTTATGGACGAATTGAATATGTTAATAACTTCAGTTTTGAGTTATAATATGAATGATTTGCTTGTTTTGATTAATATGCTAGCTTAATTACATTGTAGTTGACAAGGATGTGATGAATGTATGATGAATGCTTGATTTTTGGTTGATTGGACTATGATCCATTAGTTTGGGACTATTCTTAGGTATAATTCCAGCCCTTAGTTGGTTATTCTAGCATGAGATGATTGAATTAGCAACAGTTTGGTCTAGAACCCGCTTGTGACAACCGTCAACTTTCAGGTCAAACTTTGACTCAATTATACGTACTTTTACACGTATTATCGCATGTACTTGAATCGTATACCAGAATGCTTATGTATTTAAATATATAAGTAAAACTTGTATAGAAAATATGACGTGATGAGCAAAACACAATAGTGAATGGATTTGGTGCCGT
>WOUH02043390.1:0-11972 GCA_009936405.2 Stevia rebaudiana
TTATTAATAGTTAACCATTGAGCTTGTGAACAATCATGAGGTCACGCCGGTGTTTCCGCCACCGGCAGGGTGTGACACGAATGTTAAACACAATGAGTTGAAAAGTTTTTTTTATTTGATATATTTGTCTAACCCTTGTTATTGTGTCTTTCGTACAAGTTATTATGTCTTTCCAACTCGACAATGTGTTTTTCTAAACACCAACATAAGATACACTGTGTTTTTCCTTACAACTCATTGTGTTTTTACTGCTCGACAATAGTGTTCAGGAAAACACAATGTTAAGCAATATAACACAAGGACGAGTAGGAAAATTAAAGATTAAATACACTGAGCTAAAAAAATGTATTTTTATGGTGTGATTTAAAAAAACGTCATATGCAACATTATGACATTTTAATAGATTTTAACCATAATTTGACCAATTTTAACCAAAATTTTATCAATTTTGACTGATTTAGTTGGATTTTGACCGATTTCTGCCCGCCTAGGCAAAAATCAAGGCGCCTGGCGAGCGCTTAGACTGATTTTTACAACACTGTATTTTTATGAAATAAAAATATTTCAAGTATGTAAATTTATAAAGATATTATAAAATTACATATTTTTCTCACGCCTAAGACTCGGACACCTAAGATCACCTTGGTGACTCGGTCCACCCGTCCAGATGGAAACCACCACCGGGAAACTCATGGCTCAACCCGGGGACTCCAACCCATGACCTTACATAAAAAAGGTTATTGAGGTATCATTGAGACATATGCCCTTTGATAATTATAAAATTACTAAACTTTTATTTACAAACCCGTGTAATATATAAGTCTATAATCTAGTAACAGTTATAATTAAAACCTTTTTATATACCCCAGTTGGCTACTTGCAGGGGTGTCCCGATTTGGATAACAAGGTTATTCGGTTTTGAGACTTATGTAACTCTATTTGAAACCCGACCGAACAAATATGCTATTGACAAACCTAAATAACTGGCACACACCGGTTTTATTCGGGCCAAAATCGGATATCGAACCCATATAAGCAAGTTTTTTCCTACCTGATCTGGGGGAAAAATCGTATTATACACTCTGAATATATCCGAATAAACCGAACAAGATTTTGGATTGTTTTTTTATTTGCATAATGATTCGCACCTAGAATTTTTGGTTTTAAGTAGTTTTGGACGTCTCTAGCAACTTGGGTACTGTATTAAGATGGGTTATATAAATGCACATGTATAGTACATGTCGATCATTAGAGTGATAGTGAAGGACCATGTTCCAATTTTGAGACTTGAGACACCTTTTTTGATTTTTTAATGACTTCCTATACTTGGAAAGGAGCGGTTATTCATCAGGTATAAATGAACTCTTTGTACGTATGAGATGCCAACCTCAACCTCTGTACATGTATGTTGGAAACAAAACATTGGATCAAATCACTTTTCTTTTATAGGCTTAATGTGTATGGGAATTCCAATAATACTATAAAATTATGTGTTATATATATATATATATGTGAAGAACCTTCTATACATGTCTATCCCATGGAGGATTATTAAGACAACTCTATTGGCGTTGTGGTACATAGAATTGGGCTAGTTAAACTGATTTAAAAAAATGTCTTAATGTGTTATATACTGATTATCTTATTTTAAAAATCCAATACATGGGGGCTATGAGGTGTGCAGGAGGTACGCTACCGCACATGGCCTCGACTTTTTAGGGGCCCATAATTTTGATTTTTTTTATATATATAATTTTAGGGGATGGTTAACGTACAAATATATGTGTATGAAGTTAGGCACCAAGATGCGTCACGTGTCATTTTCGAAAGGGCAGGAACGTTAAAAAAAAAAAACACGCACGATTTTCTATGAAGGCACCAAAGGCAAAAAAATACGGATCAAATGCAAAAAAATACGGATCATAGGCAAAAAAAATACGGATTGATGCTTAAAACTTATTTATTCACAAACAAAAAAGTTGGTAAAAAATGACGGTCCAAAGAAAAAAAATACGGACCAAAGAACAAAAAATACGGAACAAAGTTAACAGGATAAAAATAACACTATAAACACAAAAAATACGGATCACATCAAAAAAATCAAAAAAAAACCATATAGATAGCATACTCAAATTAAAGATAATAAAATTTATACTTTATGGTGTAGTTTTTTTATAAAATATTAAAGTATGTAAAAGTTATTTTATATATAGGAGCCTATGTTTGATAGTCGTACAAGGTACTAAAATTTTTGGAGACGACCCTGATTTACATGAAGACATTTATTCATGCCATTGCATTTTTTTATCATCATGATCAAGATATTAATATTTGTTGAACGGTGTTTGTATAAAGCTAAGGGCCGACGAGCGCAAGTCTTAGTGTCTCATGAGTTCGATATTCGGGTTTTGAATTTCCGGTTTAAATTGCCGATTTTGAAATGGTGACAATTGTGACGGGTGAACGTTGGGGGTGGATATGGGACCCACTCTACTAGCCATCGGATATGAGAGGATTACAAAGAATTTAAACATTATAAAAACACACACAAACAACTACATGTTTTCATCCAAAAAATTCTCACCTTTCTACACTTAAACCCTTTCTACACTTGTTGAAATGGTTCCAAGAAAATAAATCATCAATCCAAAAATCCAACAAACTGAAACTGCAAGGGCGTTCGGTCAAAGTGAATCGAGTCAACCCCAATTTTTCAGTACATAACTGATAAAAAGATCCAAAATTGTGGAAGAATAAATGCGCCAGCGTGTAAATAGATTGAAGTTTCAACGAGATGAATGTGTGGTTATAGCAATCAAGGGTGCAGGTGAGTGTGGTTGTAGCTTTATGTGCTCAAAGAAGTAAAGCGACTTAAAGTTTGTGTGTCATTGTCGCTATTTATTTTTGATCAGTAGGGGCCGTGTGACAAATATACTTTGTACTGTTATCCCAATTTATAATCAAGGAAGAAAACCATATTTTATTTCGTTATGTATATACACTAGTAGCTAATTTTTCTACTTTAATATTTATTAGAATTATTTACTCGATCTATGACATTTATTCACACCAGAACATGTGATTACAAAAGTTATACTCGATTAGAAACTAATGACAACGGTTTTAGGTTCAAGTCTCATTCAAGACATAAAAACTTTTGAGTAGGCCACATGTGTGTTTTACATTAGAGTTTCCCTTTTGACATGGTTAGACCACCTCACATTAGGTTAAAAGTGTAACGAATTTCGTCTTTAACACTTGAAACTACAAAACACGAGAACGTAAAGTGCTAATCTTACGCAATAAGAACTTAATATGCTAACATCTTCAGAACATAAATTTCATATTAGTCATTTTGTTTTTTGTTTTGGGCACGAAGTACTTGGGCCAAGTTGACATGACCCTTTGTCATCTCCAATCATAGCTCTTTATAATCATTCACTAGATTTATCAAATTGAACATAATAAAGACGTCATAGTCTCTAAGCTGTTTTAAGAACATAGTATAACGAGTGATCATGGCCTAAATAAATGACAAATTTATTTTAAGAATGTTTCCCTTAAAGTATATTAATACGGGGAAGCATGTGAAGCAACGAATAGCAAGTAACACATACATATTTGATGATTTAGGTGTCCTTTGCAAGTTAAAAATGAGGATTATATATAATTTTTTTCCTCATATTAAAAATATCTGAGATAAAATAAGTAAATAAACAATAGAAACAATATTGTTATAGCAAAATGACTACCTGATAAATATATTTTTTATCAATTGTTCTTCTCGGTTTCTCTTTTTACGTTTTTGACAAGTAGATAATGGATTAGAAGTCATAATTAATCAAACCAAACGAATCCAAATCACAATTCATAAAAAATTAAAAAACACATCAATCAACAATTTCAAACTATGAAAGGAATCAACTAATCCAAATTCAAATTTATGAGAATATAATTTTTTAGTTAAATATAAGAATGACAATGAGTAACGTAGTGTGAAAGCTCTTAGTTTTTCATCGAACGAGAAACGTGCAGAGAAGAAACAATCACAGGGGAACAAATTGTTCAAAATGAATAAACAATTGGTTACCATTATTATTTTTATTATCATAATGCTAATTAATAGTCGTAACAAGATATGAGTATATGACAGCAAGACGCGAAACAATAAAATAGGTAAAAATTACAATCATTTAAATATCTGAAATTTGTGATATTATAAGTTGTTTGTTAGAGGGATGTTTCAATATTTTGCTTGCCTGGCTTGTTTCAGTTTTAATACTGCAGCACTTGGCATTAGCGACTAAACTTTACGGCCATAAAATCAGTCGCAAGTGGGCATCATGTGAAATTGTGAATATATCATTACGGTCGCTAGTTTTGTGAGTTGTGACCAATTTTAATAGATGGCAAATAAAATATTTTATAAGTTGCAAACGATTTAAACAAAAAAATATGAAAATGTGAATGGAAATGTATTGTCAATTTTTAAAAGCTTAGAACATTAAATCAGTCGAACAATCAGTCATAGATTTTTATAAAAAGGTTTTAAAAAAAAAAGGTTGTCTGGCAACTTTAAAAAAAATATATATATGTATCACAAAGACTCATTATGCCGACAACTTTATAAAAATTTAGCATTTTAATAAATTTTAGGATTTTTGGGTTTATATATTTTTTTAGTGGTATCCGAATATTCGGTTAGGGGTATTCAAATTTTCATTTAGGGGTATCCGGATATATGAAATAGATTTCTTTTTATACTCACCACACATTATCTTATACCTCTTTATAATATTTAATAATTAATAAAAAAAGAAGAGAGCGAAAGTAAATGAGGAACGAGTTAGTGGTTAAGAGGGAGGTATGAAACAAAAGCTTCTCTTGGAAGTTTTAAGTTCAAATCCAGTCAAGAGGAGAATTAATACTAAGTTAGTGATACTAGAATACTAACTAGTAACCATTGAAGTTCAATAAAAAAAGTAAGAAGAGAGGCGGTGTTTCCGTCGAAGAGTTTCCTCCACGTCATCACCCAGAGCATGAACGGTGCATTAGACCATTTTTTATTGGTATGGATTGGCAATTTGGTGGTGTTTGACATTGAAAATATTGCTAGAATTCTAATCATTTGCTTGTAATATTTTTTTAGGAAATTATCTGCATATAAAACCTAACAAAAAACTTACACATGAACCAGCAAACAACGTGGCGTATCGTACTTATAATTAAGAATATTTGGTTGTTTCCTAAGCCAATGATTATTTGTAGTCTTAACTGCAATTAATCAGATCGGAATCCGATCATAATAAACACGCCAATAGAATATGATATTTCTCATTCCATGCATTGTATATCTATGAACCACCAATCTGACTTTCATTTTCTTATTCGTACATATTCTTCCTTGTCAACGTTTTCGAAGACAGGACTAGTTTAGAATATAGAACAGAAGGAACCATTCTGAGAATATGAAAAAAAAATAATTTGTCTTTTTGGATATCAACTGATTATGATAAGTATAAGTTCTACGTTCTGAAGTATATGTTGTACGTTCCAAGTATTTTGCCAGTATCCAGCCACCAGACAAACATTCTGCCAGATTTCATCCATTAGGCAGCTATGTAGCCTGCTTGTTCTTTTGGCAAAAATTTTGCCTGATTGTTTCTATCAGGCACCTGTTAGAGCCTGATGGTCATTTTGGTGAATTTTTGGTCAAGTTAGTTATTTTGGTTATTTTCCCTTTATTTTTTCATGAGCATAACAATATATTGTAACCATCTCGTTTTAATCAAATATCTTGATAATGATTTATGCATGGATAAAGAATGTAAACATTACCTACATATTCTGATTTCATTCTCAAAGAATAAGTAGAGGATATTACTATCTATATAATATAATTGATACTGAAGTTGACCTTTAACGTTGTCTAATGTCAATGATTAAGTTGATGAACCCAACATCTTGTTTTAATACTCCATACCTAAAAAGCATACAATCAATATGTTGCAAGATAAGACTATTTGTAATTTGTAAACCTCGATCCTTTGAACCTTTTAACGGTACTAGAAATCACCTACATTGATCTCGTTGACTTTGGTAACTTTTTGGAGCACATGAACTAGTATATAAAGCAATCTCCATCACATTATCTAGCACACACAATAACCTGATTAATAATCCCAAACACAAAAACAATATCAACGCAATCATGTCTTTCATTTATCATCAACTCCTCGTTCTGGTTCTCATCCTCCTTCATGCACCATCGTGTCCGGCTGCTGGCGGCTCATGGTCGGTCCTCCTCCAAAGCATCGGCATCTCCGCCATGCACATGCAACTACTTCCTAACGACCGTGTTGTAATGTATGACCGTACCGACTTTGGAGTCTCCAACATCTCTCTTCCAAATGGCAAATGCCGCCCTAACTCCACCGATTGCTCTGCTCACTCGGTGGAGTATGATGTCGATTCCAACACCATTCGTCCACTCATGGTTCTCACCAACGTCTGGTGTTCGTCAGGAACATTAATGCGTGACGGTAGCTTAGTCCAGACCGGAGGATGGGCTGATGGCTACCGTAGGGTCAGGACTTATAAATCATGTGCAACGTGTGATTGGAAAGAGATACCAAACGGGTTGAACCAACAAAGATGGTATGCAACCAATCACTTGTTGCCTGACGGCCGACAAATTATCATTGGCGGTCGTCAAGCATTTAACTATGAATTCTATCCGAAGATGTCCGCCAATGAGAACTCACCAAGTTTTCCGTTTTTGGTCCAGACGAATGACCCAAATGTTGAGAACAACTTATACCCGTTTGTGTTTCTATACCCGGATGGAAATTTGTTTGTTTTTGCTAACAACCGCGCGATTTTATTCAACTACGTTAAGAACCAAGTAGTCAAAACCTACCCGACAATGCCCGGTGGACAACCGAGAAACTACCCGAGCACTGGCTCCGCGGTTTTACTCCCTATGCGATTAAAACAAGGGGTTGTAAATGATATCGAAGTATTGGTTTGTGGAGGTGCACCCAAAGGAGCATTTGCTAATGCGAATAACGGAAAATTTGACGGAGCTTTGGATACTTGTGGGCGGATTAAAATATCCGACGCGAATCCTCAATGGGTCATGGAGACAATGCCATTGGCTCGAGTCATGGGTGACATGTTGTTGCTTCCCAACGGTCAAGTTTTGATCATCAACGGTGCATCCGCTGGGGTCGCGGGGTGGGAACTTGGGAGGAACCCGGTTCTCAGCCCTGTGATTTATAGACTCGATAATCAAATAGGGTCTCGGTTCGAGGTGCAAAATCCAAGCACCAAACCGAGAGTTTACCATTCCACTGCGGTTTTACTACGCGATGGTCGGGTTCTTGTTGGTGGAAGCAACCCTCATGACAAATATGTGTTCACGAACGTGCTTTATCCGACTGAATTAAGTTTGGAGGCATTTTCTCCGTCTTATTTGGATTCAAACTCTTCTTCTTTACGCCCCAAAATAATAACACCCAAGAGTAAAACTACAATACGTTACGGAAAACGAGTGACTATTAGATTTACGATATCCGGACCCGTAGATTTGAATTTGGTAACCGTGACAATGGTGTCACCTTCTTTTAACACACACTCGTTTTCCATGAATCAAAGGTTGTTGGTGCTAGATAACGGTAACTCAACAAAAGCTCTCGGTAAGTCAATTTACCGAGTCGTTGTGACAGCACCTCCATCGGGTAACTTTGCACCATCGGGTAATTATCTACTATATGTGGTTCATAAAGAAATTCCAAGTACGGGCATTTGGGTCCGAATGCAACGATAAAAATTCAAAATCAATGTTTCGTGCGGTTGTTTCATTTTCGAATTTATTTGAGAACCTTTATTTATTTTTTGTTTCCTGATAGATTTCCTTTGTAAATGTGACTTAATGCATAAGGTGTTATTTGAAGATTGTTTGTTTTGACATAAATTGAATTCTTTCAAGATTGTTTTAATATAAAGTTTATTTCATGCTATATATTGATGTTAGTCCTATGCACGTTTGTTAAGCGTGTTAATAAATAAAATAAGAGCACTATAGACTAAAGGAATAATTTTTAGTTAGAACTTACATGTGCCCGTCTATAGCATTGTTAAATTGATTTGATAGAGAAATAAAATTAAAAAAAAACTAATTAGATTTAAACCACATCCATAACTACCCCTACAACGAATATCTCAACTCCCTTGGTTGTTGATCAGAAAGAATAAAAATGGACATTCCGTTCTTATAAATAAAAAAATTATGCCGCATATATAACAACTTCCCTGACAAAAGGAATAAACATTGACTTTTTTCTCTTAATTTCACATAAATCCCGACAATGGCATTCAAAACATTTAAAACTGTAAAAGAAAATAATATTATAAGTATCCTCTCCCAAGTACTTATGTTTTATACGTTCCTACTTCAACAATATTATGCACTTTTGATTATAATATAAAATCAACGTTTATAAACGGGCACTACTATTTAGACCCCCCACCAACTTTGATCACCCCTCTTACGGCCCTCCTATGACCCGTAGGGGGTCAGATATATATATATATATTTTAAATTTCGTATAAAAAAAAAAAAAAAAAAAACAAATGTATGCTAATTTTATTTTTTTGTTTTTATTTTATATAAAAATCTTGGTGCCTTCATTTTCTCTTTCAGCCAATGGGCTTAAGGATAAATAATTTGAAAGCTTTAAGTTTGTTGTAATAGTAAGACTCCTTATATATGAGAGTTTCTCTAAAAAGTATCTCTACATGAACGATGTGGGATGGAATGTTGGTACACCTTATTTAGTTAGTTAGCTTAGTTGCATTATAATATTTCGGTGTTTTGTTTGCTAAATTATAAGGATCATGTCTTCTCTTTGGGGTTCATGTTCTGCAAATTGATTGCATGTGACAGTTAGGAGTTAGGACATAGAAGAAGCTAACATTCAAGATACAAGTTGTTACGTAATTTAAATGATACCTAGCTACCAAAGTAGTTACATAACAGAAATTTAATATAATACCTTTAGAGGTAGTTTACTTTCAGCTTCTAAACAATACATATCTAGTTTTGGTAAACTGAATGAATTTACAATAATCATCCTTATAATCAAAGAATGTGTGAAACGTTATCAATTTGTGGTATCAAAACCCTGTATGTTTACAAAGATGACACTTTCCTCGTGTCAATTTAACAAGTCACCTTTCACCCAGTTTTCCTCGTTCTTCAATTTAACACGTTTGATACAAAAACATCAACAAAATTGACACTTTCTTAGGTAATGCATAGAAATTGTCGCATCTAATGTATGCCGTAATCATACAAATACAGGTTACTATGTAATCCCAATCAATTACTTGTGATAAAAAATCATTAAAACAAAATATTTCTGCAAGTTTCAGATTACAAAAGTGGTTGAGGCTGAAATGTTTAATGATCTTGGTTCTAACACAATCACAAGCAATGTAACACAAGGTGTTGAATACATTATCTGAATTTCATGATTTTCAATAAGCAAATTAAGGATTCTTGAAGATGTAAAATTCTTACACAACAGCCATTGACATAATTTGACGAGCAAGACTTGGATCTTGTTGCAAAAGCTCCAAACTTAAAAACCAATGATCGTTTTACTTGGATTTTTTGTAAATGGTCTTTCCATAGCTCATAAACAATTATACTTTAATGAACTTGTCATTCAATATATATAAAACTCTGTTCCAGAAAGTAATCTGTTAAACATAGTCTAAGTGCTCTAAAAGCAAAAAAAAAAGAAAGATGAAAATTGGTGTTTGGAGATAATATATTAGTTTTCGTTAAAATTTAAACAAAAAGAATAATCAATGAACTCGGTTATTCCTGATTGAAAAACAGTATAGCAGTAAGTGTATAAAAGTTATCCAGTACTCACGTTCTCCCTGCAAAACAAAACAGAATTAATGAATAAATGAGTATAACAATTTCATTTGTGCATTGTTCTGTGATATAACCTCAGATAAATGAATCCATAATAACTGAACTTGGTGTAATTAAGTAATTGACTTACACTTCAATGTTATCACAAAATAATGTTATCACTAAATAATGTATATAAATATTGGAGTTGATCCATTCAAGCTGATGAGGTATATAAACTGGAAATTAAGCAATCATACTCTTTCCATTTTTTATTTTTTATTTTACAGTTGAAATGAGGTTGCAACTTGCAATTACATTTTAATTCAAATTGGGGTTTTCAAGTTTCAAAGATTGTGATCGTATGCTACTAACATGGAACAAAAAATTCAAGTGTGTTATCATCTAGAATCGAAACAGAGCATAAGGAAGAAGAAAGGAGTAAGAAGAAATGAGTCTTCTACCTCCTAAAATATTTCCCTGTCCCACATTGACTCCAAGAAAATTCTTGAAGTTCTCTTGTGCATTATAAATTTAGTAGACATGGACTTTAAGTGGATAAATTTAAACTGGTCTCAATGACAATTTATAGGGTAAGTTTTAAAATAAAAAGCTCAAAGTTAAATATTACATCCAATTAAATTTTTATTAAAAAAAATAATAATAAAAAAAATTTGACCCCCTACGGGCCATATGAGGGCCTAAGGGCCGTAAGGGGGGGAGGGGTCAGTCAACGGGGGGTCCAGATAGTGCAGGAACTTTCTTAAATTTGTCTTGTCTTCATAAATGTTCACTTGTTAAGATACATGGTGTCATCTCTATAATCACCTGAATTGTTCGTAGAAGCTATCGCTTCATGTCGAACTACTAAAAGAAAAGGACTTGGAAAGGCTACGTCAGATCAATCTTTTTTACTCATTCAATCGGTAGAAATGCCTAATCCAAATTCCAAATCACTTCTATGTAAGTGTCACATCAAGGTTTTTAACTTTACAAAAATTATTTAGTATAAATAGAACAGTAATATTAATCATAAAATTAAAGTTTTACTAAAATTAGAAAGCCTTATATCATTGTAAAAAACGTACTAAAACAAAAATTAACATGTTAAACCGAGAGTTGGGTATAAAATGTTGATCGTTGACAATTTGCCAAACACCGGTGTTGGTGAAAGGTGTACACATGGTAGCTTAGTATTGGTCTTGAGCCCTCGGCATAGTGTTGTCTTCATTTCATTCGGGTCACGGTAGGTTTATAGTTCAAAAAGTTCTTATAAAAACAGAATTTCTTATTTGAACCCTCCCAACATGTATAAATCTTTTATATATATGTTATATATTATCAAACTCGCTTAACATCAAATCCTTTTAATGCAACATTCGTTTTCTGTATACGCAATATTTATTTTTTAATACATGCAAAAAGAACTTTAATAAATCAAATACCTCCCAACATGTATAAATCTATTGTATATGATATATATGATCAGAGTTTAACGTTAGAGAACAAGTGTATCGATAAGAAATAAACATAGAACCATATTAACAAAACAAGCTTCAATTTCTTTTATTCGTCTAAAGCCGGCTATCTAGTTCCGACGTAGATTCACTCTTTTACCACCATTGATATAAAAGGGAATAAAACGCTATTGACTTTTCAAGACACATGGCCATATTCTAGATCTTACTTATCATGTGTGAATATTAAAAATGAGTCTCTTGTATAAATAAATATTTATAAATTGAAAAAACAGCTTAACACTCTAACAGGTTATGAATTCATTGATCTCGATGTCACCCATATTGATACTAGTCTCACCTAAGCACGCTTATCTGTGAAGTTTTTATGCTCAACAACCAACTAAGTCCAAAACGCATCTATTATTTAATATGCAAGACATTACTTATAAATTAAAAAATTAACTCTCCTGTTTAAGGATAATGTGAGAGGTTGATATAGGTGTTGTAATGTAACGACTGGCCAAATTCCGGCAGTCAACCGATCAAATTCCGACCTTTGACTATGTGTAAACCGGCTATATGCC
>WOUH02043422.1:0-11966 GCA_009936405.2 Stevia rebaudiana
AAGTTGTTTACTTATGAACCACCCTCTGGTACTTAATATTTAACTTTGATTGTTCAATAATATTATAGCCCCCAAATAGAATACACACCCCTAAACTTTACAATTTACACCTCCTAATCACGCGAAGTAAAAAATAATTATTTTAAGGGAAAATTACCAATATGATCATGTTTGACTAATTTTTTACCAAACTAAACATGAAACTGGAGGCTAAATCTGATTGCTAAACTTTGGTCAACAACCACTAAAAATTTGACACATACCAATGCGCTAGTTAATTTAGCCGGCACTTTTTCTGAAAAGAACCACCAAATTCTGACACGTGTCCATTGCTTTTTGTCCCCCAAAATGAAACATGCTTTTTCCCTAGCCAATCGTTTGCTGACACGTGACACCCCAATGTCCCATGCTAAATTTTTAAAAGCACAAACTATTAGCCATTAGATTTAGCCGTAGTTTTTTAGCATGCGGTATTGAAAATTTAGCCCACGCTTTATTTTTTTAGCCTTTCTTTTTTTTTTCACATTTAATATCCTTTTTATCTCATTTTTTACATTCATTTCCCCCAAAATTGTTCCCAAATTGAAACACTAGCTTCAACAGATCCTTTTTTACATTCGATTTAAAAAGGATATTAAATGTGAAAAAAAAAAGCTAAAAAAATAAAGTGTGGACTAAATTTTAAATACAGCAGGTTAAAAAACTAGCGGCTAAATATAATGGCTAATAGTCTGTGCTTTTAAAAATTTAGCCTGTGACATTGGGGTGGCACCTGTCAACAAACGATTGGCTAGGGAAAAAACATGTTTCATTTGGGGGGACAAAAAAGCAATGGACACGTGTCAGGTGGTTATTTTCAGAAAAAAAACGCTGGCTAAATTAGTCAGCGCATTGGTATGTGTCAAATTTTTTTTGGTTGTTGACCAAAGTTTAGCCATCAGATTTAGCCTCCAATTGCATATCTAGTTTGATAAAAAGTTGGTCAAACATGATATTTTGGTAATATTCCCTTATTTTAACCGTCTAGCTCATTTAGTTCTAAGATATTTTCATGTGTTTTTACGGGTCATGCGTCCAATACTAACCTTCAAACTTCATCATCTCACCGCCTCGTACCACCCTCACATGACTCATGAGCGATGCATCTATACTTCTATAGACAGTGTCTCACTTATCGCTATGGTCTCGTACCACATTCACCACTGACTGCCATTCTCAGTGCATCAAAATACGTGCTTTGATTTCATGATTTGTTATTTATTACAACATCATGCTGATAATGATGATGAAATTCATAATGCAAACGGAGGTAGAGGCAACATCGTCTCACCTTGAAAAGACTGATTTGCTAAAATAGGGCTTACTTTCTCTTGATTGGTCATCTAAAGTAAATCGAATTGGGGAGAAATTTGATTATGTATCATGTCAACAGATTGAAAATAAGTTCCGAGTTTTTGTACATCCAAACGAGCCCTGTATATTACGCTGGTGATTGCAACGCAGGTTTTGGGTTTTTGTAAATGTTTTAGATTGGGTTTTGTTATTTGTTATATTCTGGTCTGCGATGCTGATAATATTATCATTTTTACAAAATTTTACTGTTTATCACTCTGATTTATAAGAAAATGCTGTCAGATTAATAGAGTAATAGATCCAAATTATCATATCACCTTCAAGTGACTGATTTTCTAAAAGAAGGCTTAATTTCTCGTAATTGGCCATGTAATTAAATCGAATTTGCAGGGGAAAGATTTGATTATGTATCAGGTCAACAGGTTGAAAACAGGTTCTGGGTTTTTGCAAGTTTTTAACCAAACTAGTGTGGAGGATAAAATTATTTACGATTTTGGTGTTCTTGAAAAGCTATATACTAAAATAGTGTTTTTCTTATTATTTTGTGTTTATCTATTGTTTAGTTGAATTAAAAAAAACACCTTTCTCTCCTATTATTTTGTGTTTATCTATTGTTTAGTTGAATAAAAAAAAAACACCTTTCTCTCCTAATGTTTCATTGAATCATTTGTAAGTTTATACTTTTCAGTATCATATTAAAAGTTTCAGTCTTGCTTTCACATACGGTATATACGCCGGTAGTAGCTCGAGTCTATTCGACCTCATCTATATTCTATATATTATAATAAAACAATGTTTTTCATGGCCACGTGGCCTTTTATTAGCCAAATTTTTCCCGCACATATTTTTTTACCACTTCTCCCTCAAATTCTATCGGCAAAAATCTCCGACTTAAAAAACCCTAACCTTCATCAGTTCTCTCGCTATCATCTAAAATCTTCTCCATTTTCGCAGCTTTTCTTCATCTCATTCTTGAGTCTTCAAACCGTTTCTTCTTTCTAACAAGGTACGTCTTCCCCTCATCTCCTAAGGTATCATTTTGTTTTTCACAGTGTTCTTTATTCAATCTCAACGTGTTAGTTTTAAAAGTCTGTGATTAATCACCTGTTTGATTTGGATTTGTTTTTATAAGAGTAGACACAATCGACTACATATTCGTATATGATTTCCCATTTTATATCACCAACGGGTCTATGGAGCTTATGATCGTCCCAAAGAAGAAGCATTTCTTATATATATTATCTCTCAAGTTTTCTATTTCTCTATAGCATCTTTTGTAAATGAATTGAATTGATATTTAGTTTCAACATGTGAAGGTTTGGTGATAGATTTGTTTTTAGGGTTTGTGTTGTCATTAGTTGAAAATGGGATTTATATTGGATAACTGATGCAAGAACTAGGTTGCTACCCAATTCTTTTATTATAAGAGAAGATACAACCTAACCTATGTTTTTTAACAGTATATTAAACGGAATTATTTGCAGTATCTGATGATGGTTCTACATATATGGTTTTTAATACATTGGATAGTATTGGTGTTGAGGGTCAAGATAAGATCAGTCATTCTTTTATGTTATTTTTTCATTGTTCTTAAAAAGGATCAAATACTTGTATATGTTCATCTAAATGGGTCAAAGTTCATGGTCAGATCAGTTGTAGTTAATTTAAAACATAATTTAGAAAACATAATTTGAAACAATTATGGGTATAATTTTGTAACTGACTTTTACATGCTTCACATACATACATGCAGATTGTATAAGCAAAGTGCTTAAAATAGTCTACTTGCCTTTTGGATACTAAAGATCAGCTTGTCCTTTTGGATAGTTATGTAAAAGAATAATCTTATTTTATCCCCACTTTGATAGTTGGTAAAGTTTCTCACGTATTCAATCATTAAGTTAAGGTTTGATATGTGTTTACAAAAGTTGGAAACAATATTTCAAAAGTAGATTTAATCAACTGAGGTATATGGCAAGGTAATCTCTAATTTAGTTAACTTGATTGAAAATATTTGTTTTAATTAGTTGTGTTTGTTTGTTGTTAAGCTAAAACTAGATCCCAAAATTAACTATTCTTACTCTCAGACTTCCTCATTTGTTATTGCAGATTTGCAGGTTGTGAAGTTCACAGAAACTCAACAGTCGGGTTTTAGGAACATGTTTGCATTCACTAAGTCGGGTCCACAATGTTGCTCAATATGAGGATTCGACGACCTTAGCATGTAAATTTCTAATTCGGTTATATATATTTTTTACTATTATGCTTCACGACCCTATTATGTTGTTAGATGAATTTTAAAGTTGGTATTCAAGTTTGAACTATTATGCTTCACGACCCTATGATGTTAACTGCATCAATGATAAAATTTTAAAAGTTAGTTTCAAACCTGGAGACATATCATTTCAATATCAACACTTCAAAGTTACTCAAGTTTGAACGAAAAATACAAACATGTTTTTTTAATGGATTTTTTTATCTGAAGTTTTTTTTTCTAGCAAATTAGTACATACTCACAATCATGTTTCTCTTTGCACCAGATATGATCATATGTTTTTCCTTGCACCATATATGATCATATAAAGGGGCAAAAAGGCTAAATCTAAGTTGAATGAATTTAGACATAGGCAAGAATCTGGTAGCTAAAAAAATGATAATTGAATCATATCTTTTTCATTGTACATTTGTTAATTGTTATGTTCATAGGTTTACTTTAATTTTTTCTTTTATCATTCATTTGATTCATTGATCATTTTGCCTCACTGGTATAATCTAACATTACCAAGAGTAGATATATCAATGAAAAGCTCAACCTTTAATTTTTTATGAAATTTGCCTCAACTGATTATTTGTTATATGCTTATTTATTTTTATAAATTGCTCCTTCTTAGGATTGACTTCGCAAAATGGCATGGTATTTAGCCTTATGCATATATATAATATATTATTAGCATTAGGATCATCAATGACTTGCAGGCTAGGTTTTGTTATTCAAATTGTACTTACAGGGTAAATAGAAGATCTTTTATTTTGATGAAGTTTTGTTATTTTTTACAATTGAAGTGCTTAAACTCTGTATAGCAACGTTTAATCTATTTGCATCTTAATTTATTGTTTTTTTTTACATAGATGCAACCAATCTTAATCTGCAGACATTGGAGGGCAGGTATATAAACAATCAGATTTCTTTACAAGAATTAGTTTATTGATTTGCTATAGTAACTTACTATTTGTTCAGGTTGAGGCTTGCTATATGTTAATTTATTGATTTGTTAACTTACTGAGGGCCATTTCAGTATACCATTTTTATTGCATGTCTTACAGTCACTATAACTAAACAAGTAAACATCTCAAGGGAATAAAATTAGTCAAGTTTGGAGTTAGTTAACAAGTTAAACAAGTTTTGGAAAAAACGGCTACTTTTTGCTATATTAAATTTCTTTTTTGCTACATCAAGTGCATATTATGGTCTGTCATAATATTGTATGAGAAATACAAATTTTGTTATTTTTATTCCTTCAAAAATTGTTTTAGTATACTTTATATATCACGCGTTCATTAATGGTTGGGAGCAAATTATTTTTGTGTTTTTTCTAAACTAATGCCACAATTACAGTCTGATAATGTTGAATTGATGCTTATAAAACTAAAAGTTCTTATACTGAAATTATAACTCTTATCACTACTACTTTCTTTTTTTAGAGTAAACCTCAAAATAATTTTCAAATTGTGTTGGATCTTCTAAGTTTCATTGGAATCATTTGAGGGTAGTGTCAATTCAGTTAGAGCTTTTGCAGCATGAGCATGTCATTACCTTGATCATTTAACTTCTTTTGCAGGTGGTCTAAGCATTGCAACCTCACCATACCACTACTGGTTTGGGCAAAAAGATCATCTTTTTTGCAAGAGCTCCTTATTTATTTATGTTATAGGCTTGTAGACCTTTGGGTCCATTCTTATATACTTTTGTAAGTATACTTATGTTAGCGTAGGTTTTTATATGTAAAACGTGTCTTAGGAAGGTAGAATTGCAAATGTGTATTGATTGAGTTTAATTAAGGATGCTTTTAACGGGTTATGTGCATATACAATGTTCAGTGATCTATTATAACTTATGATTGTTTTTTAGTTATGTAAAGTAAATTATTGGTTTATTTATAGAGTTATTTTAGATGCTTATGATTGATATATGTTTATTTTCATCAACTGTGTTTTACACGGGTACTAACCTACTTAATATAATATAAAAGGTCAAGGTTTAATTTTTCATTAGTTTTTTATTTATTTAACGTTTAAATTTGTTTTGAATGATTTCATAACGATTTAATTGCTGTGGTTTTTGCGAATCGGTTTTTGCACATCCAAACGAACCCTGTAAAATGTGGTTTGACGTATAGTGGTTTACAAACAGGTTTTGGGTTTTTGTGAATTTTTAAGATTTGGTTTTGGTTTTTACTATTTTCTATATTCTGATCTCAGATTAATAGAGTACTAGACCCAATATTAAACCCGATGAGGACCACAACCTCCACAAATTATTTGTAGAAACAGTGTTCCCAACCTCCACAAATTAAATTTGTGGTAATCTTGGGGTCTATGTGACTACGTCTCCTTCCGGGGAAAAAAACATTGTATCATCTTTGACTAAGGATAGGCCGTTAGATTATCTTCCCACCATGATCTGTAGAACTATAACTATGATCATATATTTGGTGATACAATATCCAGACTCTAATCTTATTTTAAACCTTTAGCTATGTCTTTTCGTATCAGTCACGCGGTTGAATCTTCCTCGTCATATTCACCACTACCGTGTCGTCAATTCACCTTTTCTGAGATTGAACTGGCAACCCAAAACTTTGATGAGTCACGAGTGATTGGACGCGGGGGGTTTGGAAAAGTATACAAAGGCGGTGTCTCTTATGGGGAATCTCTTTTGGATGTTGCAATTAAGCGGTTGGATCCAGATTCTAGTCAAGGTGCAGAAGAATTTTGGGCTGAAGTTGAGATGCTATCAAATATAAGGCCCTGTCATTTGGTATCTTTAGTTGGTTACTGTAGTGATAGGCAAGAAATGATTCTTGTATATGAATATATGCCCAATGGAACTCTTGTAGATCGACTCCACAAGGGTCGATCTCCTCTTATGACTTGGATACGGAGACTCAAAATATGTATAGGGGCTGCTCATGGGTTGGATTACTTGCACACAAGTACGGGCATCAAGCATGGAGTTATACATCGAGCTCCAATATATTGTTAGATGACAATTGGGCAGCTAAGATTTCTGACGCATTAAAAATTTTTGGTAGAGGAGTACAAACATCTCGCATTACATATAATGGGAACTTACTCAGGTATTATGTTCATCCTTCCCCATATCCATAAATTAATATTAGCCCAAAAAAATCAATGAAGCTAAGTTAAATTATCATATGATTGCTTGTAGTTAGATGGAAAATTTTCTTTTACATACATCGCGATTTCTTTGTGATTAAACTTGGAGGTAGAGGGGACCAGATGGTTGGGTTATGTGGTTTTGGTTGTGTAACGGTTCAAAAAATAGTTTTAAATGGGTTTATGTTGAAGGACGTAACCTTTGGTCTGGTTAGAATGGTGCTGGGCTAAGTCCAGCCATGAAATGTTTTGAACATTTAACTCAATGGTTTAACATGGACAACAATCTATGTTCCGTCTTTCTTATCTTGGCATATGATTTCCTATTCAATATTCAATTGTTTAATCGTTTTGCAGCTTACGGTTTTTTTAGTTCCCACTGTAGACTGAGGGTCGATATCTCTTAGTTTGGGGTTGCTATTATGGCGTCGTCTGATTCTTCTCTTCCATTGAATCCAATTCTAGCTACTTAATATCTGGTTGTTTGTTAAACTTACAGTTGGAGTGACAGCTTCTAAATCCTTAGATACATATCTCTCTACTGTTGGAGTTGAAGACCAACGGTTTGATTTTAATACTATCGTTTATGCAACTAAACGCCTCTCTGAAGCTAATAAGGTTTCTTCTTGGGGATGTATGCCCATGTACAAGGTATCCATATAATCAAAAATATATTTTCATGTTTCAGAGGTTTTAACACAAGAACACATCAATACATAGTTGGTTTATCTATTCATTATGCTACAACATATATAATTATATAGATATACCCTTGTTATTCTATGTACAAGGTATCCATAATCACGTTTAGCTTCATGTTTTAAAGGTTTTTAACTATAAACCCTTCTTTGCTTAGAACGCCTACTTGATTTTCTTCTCAGGGAAGGCTACAAAATGGACAAGATATAACAATCACTCAATATTTTAATGCCCCGCATATACGAAAAATGTATGAATGAAACATCAATACTTGTTAAGCTAGAACATGAAAATGTGCTTGGATATTGCATTGTTGGAACATCATTGTACCTCCTCTATGACTATGAAACCCTGTCTGGCTCTATTTTCGGTAAACTTTTTCAAGTGAAATGTATTCCTCTTAGTAAAGGTCTTCTCTTGGGAAATCCTAATAGAGTTTACGAGCATCCAATTAGCATTGCTAACTGTACTTTCTCTCATTTTAAACTGACAAAAGCTTAATTTGTTATTTGTGTTTGTAGATCCAGCGAGACTGGAATAAACGGTACAAAATAATCCTAGTTATAGCTAGGTTACTTGTATACCTTCACAATCATGCTCCCATTCGGATCATGCATGGTGATGTAAAGCCCGACAACATTCTTTTAGATGAACATTTAAACCCCAAACTGTCAGGTTTTTATTTCGCAATAGCAGTTAACAAGACTGTAAATGAGGGTTATGGGTATCTGTAAGTACACAATCATTCACCCAAGAAGTGTCATTTTTTTATCTAATGCTCTTATGTTTGAAGTTTTAATTTTTTAAAATATTTTTTCAACGTGTCCATTGCATCCAACGACCTTGGAGTTGTGAGCACAATTTATTAGTGTTTTCATCTACATGCATGTTTCTGTTCTTATAATTTGTATTGTTGACCATGGCTAAATCAGCCCACCTACGAGTGCATACTTGGCACCAGAAGGTTCATGGATATCAAGGCTGTCGACGTCTTTGGTTTCGGTGTGTTGGTTTTGGAAACTTTAACTGGGCACAGAAGACGGGATTCATTACTTGAAAAGAATGACCTTATAGATTATGTAAGTATGACGGCAATTGGTATACTCGTGTATATATATTCTGTAATCCAAAACGTAGATGCATACCTACTTATTACATTATACTTCCCGATCACATAATTCACATGATTTGAATATCAACGCATAAGTTATATGTCTTCGGCTTACATATATAGTTACATTTTACTTTTAATTCGACTTGTCAGCTTTTGAGAAAAATGTTTAGTTAATGGAATTGCATATTGTTATTATATTAGTTTTGTTTTGTAACATAAATACATGTTAAAATTGTGACTTGTATAATTGTGGCAGGCCACAAGAAATTGGCTGGAAGGAACGTTGTCAAATATAACTGATCCCAGAATTGATCTCGATGACAAATTTTTTTGAGATTGGGTTGTTGTGTGTTCAAAGAGAACCAGAGAATAGGCCAACCATGGAGGAAGTTGTTGGCACTTTGTCTCTAACTATACCTGTGATCAAGGGTGAATGTTGTGCCCCCATGAAGATGAAGACTATATTACTCGTGTAGTTGAACTGATGCAAATTGCAATTCTTTAAATACCGTACCTGTAATTATTTGGCAAGTTTTTGTGTAGTTATTATTTGACTTAACTTTCTTTTTGTATCATAGATCGATGAATTAGTGTTGATCCAACTTCCTTCACTAGTTTCATCATCTTGATTTCAAACATGCATTTGTTAGCAAAGGTTGTAGGTTAATATTGATCAGGCTAGTTTCAAAAGAAAGTAAAATTAAAGGGGTAGGGTAGAGTTATACTAAATAAGATATTTAAAATGAGAAACGTAAGAGAGATTTATAGCCACTAGATCATTATTAATCAATGGTTATGATTAAAAAGGTTGTTAGAATGGTACTTTGGTAATGACCACCTTTGTTGACTTTTTTTCAAATTCCACCACTTTTTAAAACCTTTCATAACTTTTACATACGTCATTATTTTTTAAAAAAAATTATACAATAAAAACGATAATTTTTTTATCTTTAAGATGAGTATAGTGTTGCTATTAAATTTTTTCCTTTTTTCACTTCATTGTGTCTAATTCTCGTCACTGTGTTTTCCATACAAGTCATTGTGTATAATTCTCGTCATTGTGTTTTCCATACAGATCATTGTGTATAATTCTCGTCATTGTGTTTTCCATTCAGCTCATTGTATATAATTCTCGTCATTGTGTTTTCCATTCAACTCATTGAGTATAATTCTTGTCATTGTGTTTTCCATTCAGCTCGTTGTGTTTTTCAAGCTCGACATTGTGTTTTTTTGCACACTAACGCAAGACACAATGGTGTTCAGGAAAACACAATGTCAAGCATGATAGACACAATAATGAGTAGGAAAAACACAATGTCGAGCTTGAAAGACACAATGAGCTCAGTGTGTGTGGTGCTATAAAGTTGGTTTACATATCGTGGTACATCTGCTAATGTAACTTTTTAGGTGTCATATCTTGAAACCTGTAAATTTACTTCATTTTTTACACTTACAAAGACACCGAGTAAATTGCTAAAATCATCCCTGGGGTTTTCAAAATGTCACCCTTTGCTCATAAGCTTCCAAAACTGTTTATAATCCTTTGACGTTTGAAATTTGTCACTTTTTGTCCCTAGACTTAACAAACGTCTGTTAGGTACATGGACGAAAAGTGATGAATATTGAAACGCCATGGGCTAGTTTAGGTTTTGAAGGTTTGAGGAAAAAGTGACGGTTTTTTAAACCTTGGGGACGATTTTAGCAATTTACTCAAAAACATCGTATTACTACGTAAATTAGTCTTGCTAATCTTAATGACGGAAAAGGATTTTTGAAAGCAATTAGTGCAATATGCAAGACCTAAGTCACCTTATATAGTTTTTGTGTTAGCTCTTATGTTATTGATATTTTTTTCCAAGTTCTCTCATACTATGAACATCTAAAAATATCATTACTTTCACATAAAAAAGAATTTCAGGCTTAATGCAATTTGAGTAGTAGATTACTAGGACAAAATGCCGTTTTGGGAGTAGTTTTAATCAAATCAATGGTGTGTGAAACAGAAGTCAACGTGTGGGCTGCTCTTTTGAGCGGGTGTGAAACATATGATGAAGATGATATATGAGAAAGAAGTAAGAAGTGTTGCGAAGATTCAAGAACAGGCTGAAAAGAAGTTGGACATGTATGTTTTGTAAAACTAGAAAACTGATTGAAGAAAGAGGGTTGAAAAAGAGTGGTGGGTGTGGTTGGATTGAAGTGAGGAATGAGTTGCATCTATTTATTCTCAAGATGGAAGTTGCAATGATTTAAATGAGATATATGATGTTTTAGTACATTTGAAGTATTATATGTTGGTCCTCTTTGAGCATAACTTAGTAGTTTTATGTAAAGTCATGATTTATTTAGTGGATAAATAGTAGCGCCAATGTCATCGCTTGATTTGTAAAAGAGTCTCACTATAAATATTGAAGTAGTTATGTCAGAACAAATTTACACGCAAGTCACATTATATTGCTTTTTAGTCCCATATCCATAAACTTATGAAAATATGAACTCATTAAACTTTTAGGGCCCGTTTGGTTGGACGAAATTAGATTGAATTGAAGGGATATGAAATTTGAATTCCATCACTTGTCGTGTTTGGTTGGCAATGAGAAGGAATTGGAATTAAATTTAATTCCAACCAAATCCTTCACTTGATGAATTCAAAATCCTTCCATAGATACAACCAAACACAATTTGTATTTTCAAAGGAATCATATAAATTTCAATTCAAATTCCATTTCCATCAAATTACACAACTCAAACGGGCCCTTGGGCCTAAGTTGTTGAGCATGGAAAGTTTTGCATAAAGCGCCTTGAATACTGAGCAACACACTAAGGATAATCATGTGAAAAGTAACAAAAAAAAAATTTAATTAATGTAACTGACCATAAAAAAGATCATTAAAGTAATTTTCACAGAAATAAAATTTATATCAATTTTAATGGTGTTCGGTTGTACAAAATCAATTTTAATGGTGTAAAGAATATCTCCAGTAAAGAATACCAGAATATACCAAGAGAGAAGCATAACCAATCTTTGTTAGAAAAGATAATAGTAAACTGTTTACAGATTGCTACAAAATTTGGTAAGTGAAAAACAACACTGGTTTTTAAAATAAAAATCCTAACATGTAGCACCCTATAAATAACTTGGTCTCCATAATCTACCTGCATAAATCCAGAGTCAATTACGTGAACCATCAATCCACATTTTGATTTTTCCATCAGCAGGCCTCTCGATCGGGCTTTCATTCTTCCCAAACGAACTATTCGTATCAACCCGTATGGATCAGTAAACATATCCATAATGATTATTGAAGTAACATAACTCTAAAAAAGATAAAGAGATTAGTATAAACCACGATTTCGGCAGAACTTTACGCTTGTAAGTTGTAACCATCACATCACCAGCCCATCA